>JTDE01006721.1:0-26349 GCA_014338405.1 Paragonimus skrjabini miyazakii | reverse complement strand
CGAATGGCATAAAAATGAACCAGTCATCAGTACATCCCGGGAATGCTTTCTGAAACATGAATAGAGATTAACATCTGCACAGTGAAAGCCGAGGGTAGAAAATTCCCTTTGGCCATTCTACCATACAGCATGAAAACCAGTGGCTCAAGATAATGCAGAGTGACTGCCTTCTTGTCGCTGATTGCCAAGGTTTTCTCTGACAAACTACGGTACTACAAAATGGTCTCATCAGCTGAGAAAATAACTTTTTTCTATTTTTCTAGTTGGAGATTGGAAAAGTTGAACATTGAATTGTCAAGAAAATTTCCCTGAGGCCTCCCTCCTTTCGTCATATTTTTACATGAAACTACAATGACCAGTGATTCTCACTTTACATAATTTCAACCCGAACAAAATTCGTTGAAAAATAATTTATCAATCAGACACTTCAGATTCTTGTACTATCAAGATACTGAAAAAGTTCATTGCATTTTCACAGACACGTTTGAGAACAGTTATTTTTTTTACTGTGTTTCTATTGCGGTCACATGAACTACTGCAACACGCTTTAGTTGACGTAAGTTTCTGTTTTATCTCACAAGTGACCTGCTTTCTACCTAAACAGTCTTGTTTGATTGAACATTTTGGACGGATTTTCAGGATAAGTTCATAATTTTTCCAACTGAAGTATGTGCAAGATGCAGTTCTGTTAAAATTCTAAAATTTGCGACGTTTTCCGATCGGAAGTTTTACGCTGATCGCTCAATAGGGAGACACAAGTAAACCTGAATGAATCAACAACAACCTAACCATTCAAAACCTTAAGACTGGAGAGTTGCAATATTCCAAGAGTTAGGCTTCATCCACTTTATCAACATCAGTTAGATCTCATTGCGGAAGATTCGTCGAAATTCCAAAACGTGTTGATATCATAAAAGTGCTTAGTGGGCTAGCGCTTGCGCATTCTGCAGAACATTTGGAGCCGCCACCTTGTACATCCGACATCAGAATTGTGTGTACCATAAATGTGAGATGACGTTAACAAAGTGAGTAGGAGCAGTTAGAAATAAGCTGTTTTTTAAGCCGATATACTTTTAGTAACAAAAATGGTCGTAAATACATCACGTGCAATCGTAAAACGGTAAAAATAAATACTTTATTGGGAACGCCACACTAAGATGATAATACACTAGGTAAATTTGAAGGGACATGATGTAAGCTCGTTCCTTGCTCCACTGAGGTATGTTTAAAAGTATTTCGTTCCTTACGAGCTGGCATGTTAGTAAACACGGGATGATCGAGTAGGGGATATTCATCTGGATTTTTAACCTTTACCATGATACCCTACCTAATCTGATTTTACTACACCTGGTTCATATTTTAGCCTAAAAGTAGAATCTATGAACATTTTTAACCTCCAAAGAAAGAAACTTCGTTTAGTCAGTACGCAGTTCTCAGGATGTTCTCTCTTTCATCGGCGTTATCCATGCCTGTAACACGATTTCAGTTCAAGATCAACAATGTAACCTCTGTCTTGATCACAAACCTGTGTAACCTAGATCATTTAGGCCGTTCTGTCTGAAGTTTGTTGGCCGACAAGTTCTAACGTTTTGTGATTTCTTATGAACATCAAATGCCTCCCTGGCTAGGTTGCCCAATGTGATATATTGGGATAGATTGCATCGACGTCAGCAACGTAAGGTATTTACGGTGTAGAGTTTCTTCCTGTTTCCAACTTTTTAGTTTGTCTCTAAAAAACGGCAACCTATTAAAATTCTAACACGTTTCTCCACTATCTCCTCAGAGGTGAGTTAACCCAACGGGATTGATGTAACCATCGAACTTGTGGGACTACAACAGGAAATGATGAACTAGTTTCAGCCTGGTGCTAGCCCGGACGCAGTAGAAATGAAAGACCGGGAGGTGTGGACACGGATATAGCCTCCTTGCTCCTTGGGTTACAGGCATCGTTGTAAGTAGTAGTATACGAAACAGTTGGTTAATATATGTGATACAGACGGGTGCCGATCATTCCGGTTTCCTATGATGCTCGGGTTGCCGATATAACGTCATCTTGATCCAATACTTGGAGATATAATGAAACTTTTACACAAAACATTCTACAAATGCCATGTATTATTCATTTATACATTTGATATGGCTTACATGAGGATAGGAATTTACTACCTAGTCCTTCATCAGTTAGTTTGGTTTCGGAAAAATTGTCTCGAAAAACATGAGTATCAATCCACGCAGCATTACCCACTAATATCAAGGGTGCAACAAGACTGGTACCCAACCCAAATGTAGGGGAAACAGTCAAGACGATGAAAAACAAACATCCTGGGTTTATGCCATTCAACTTACCAGCAACCATGAGTAAGCAAACAGGGCCTATAAATCTTGTTATAGTCCCAGACCTATGTTTACTTACTACTGTGATGTTCCAATGCCAATCTTTCGCTGGCTGAAGATGAGCCGAAACTCAGATGCTTCACAGTTGGGTCTCTTCTATAACCAGCAAACCTGCTGAACTATTGATCAATAACACAATCTTTAATTGTTGGAGTAAGAAAAACACAGCGGCAGGAAAATGCGGCGGTCTGGATTACAACACCCGGCAGAAGATCACCCGGGGTGGTTGAAACGCCGAGTATTCCAGTTTGCTCTTAACGTTGTGTCCTTCTCAGTCAATTAATTGAAAGCGTGTTAACCACGGCGCGCAAACTGTTTGAATTCACTGGCAGTAACGCAATGGTTATTCAACACATTGTTTTGATGACGCTTTGACAGGAACGAAAATTAGACGATCAGCTACCACATTTACCGATTCCATGACAAACGTCATTAAGGCTTGCTAACCAGCTAGTATTTTTAATGAGCACAACGGGGGGAAATTAATAATGTGGATGCAGGATTTAGGAACATTTCAGCGCGCGCTCACCTCTGGACGGCAATCATGTCGCTCATTCTACTATGCCAACCCGGGCAACACAACCGGTGATATAAATATCACGTTTTACGTTTTCATGTGACAGCCACCTGACATGGAGAGGCGCCTCCATGTCATTTTCGTTATATGAGGTTCACATTGGCCTGATCTGACCAAATCCAGCTCCAAACGTGCAGTCCATCATCCGGAACTCATTTGTAGTCAAACCTATGATTATTTTCACTGCTGCCTCATTCGTCTTCCCTACATGTGATCTTAACTAATCCCACCTTGTCGTTTTCTCACATTCTTTCTGTGTCCTCCGTACAAAATGTGTTCACAGTTAGACGCCCTAATGGCTGTATCCTGCACGCAAGGAAACTCGTTGTCTAGTCGACACACCGTGTATGGGCTCGTATGAATTGTACTTCTCAGTATGCGGCCACCGATGGAATGTGGTACACTGAGACGGAAATTAAGAGTGAAAACGGCTGTATGGCCACTTGCCAGTTTGCTAGATCAATTTGGATTATATCACGATTATCTCAGTAATTTTGTCAGTAGGACAACCATTGACTGGTTGTTCGTTTTCGGGTAGATGAACTGTCTTAATAAGCTGCACTACACTCGCAGTTGCGATTTCACGATAAGGCTACTGTTAACCATTGACAGTTTCCCGTTGGCCAATCATCGCCAAGAAACAGACTTCCCATGTAAAATCTCGTCTCGCGTTTTGCTATTAAACGCATTAAGGTGAAATAGAGCCATCATACTTTTTAGTAAGTTGTCAGAAATGTCCGTTTATAGACAGTTTGTTTGTCAGGTAGCTCAATTCTCCGGATGTTGCTCTTTTTGCATATCTTCAGCGATGAGTCCTTGTCAAACCCTCTATGTTGTAAAAGTCAAAAACCTTCTAACTGCACATACCGTCGTGTCTATTTAGGTTTTCAGTATATTGTTCATGCTGTCATGTTAATTAACCGATGCGCAATTAGCATATCAAAGAGGGGGGGAACGTCATTAGCACCCCTCTCGTTTTTGTCCTCATGTTGAGGCGGACCTGGCTGATATTCCCAAGCGATCTATTTTAATCTATCCCATCTTCAGACAACCGTCCATATGATGTTTCTACAACACCGGTTTGGGAAGATTCGCACACGTCGCAGGTCACACATTAGTCCTGAAACACTGTTAGAAATTTGTCCAGTAGGACACCTCTACGATATCACACACTTGCTGGAAAATAAGTGATCAAAGATTGAACCTCAAGTTTTACGAGCAAAATCACAACCGTGACCTTTATGCAGTCATAGAGGTGGAACTGGAAGTTGTTCTATTTGGTACAAGTCGAATACACTATCAACTTTTTCAAGAGGCTAAACGTTCGTTAGTGAGCTTGTCACATTAGTTGGTCACAAGCGTTTTGGAGTATCTTTCCAACCTCAGTGAACAATTTCCTCCTATACTGGTTCAACCAACAACTGGGATCACAGCTAAGAAGAATCTGTCAGGTTGGTTGAGTGAGGAGGGGGAAACAAGTCGATCAGAGACCAGGATTAAACGTGCGACGCGGTGTTTGATTGACGTCGGTCCTCACGCTCATGGTTTCTAAACTTGTAATGTGAGTTTAAGATAGCTAATCGCGACCACTTCAATAGAACGTAGGAAATACTGATTTGTATGACACGGTGCGAACTGAACTGTTAAGCAGAGATTCACTCGGAGTTCTGCTGATTTGTACTTATCCATCGAAATAAATTGTTACCAACTACTCGTTTCCATCATTATACTGAAATGCTGTACCAAAAAAACAGCTTCTGAAGAACTCTTCAACTGCTATCGGTTGAACACCAGTCACGTGTCCAAAGAACCTTTAAATAAATGTACGTTTTCCAAGAAAAACATTAAACGTAAATTTCGCTGTGATAAAACTCACTACTGCGATTGCTTTTGGGGCGTACTGATTGGTCAAAGCGGTCAGTAACTTAAACTTAAGCACGGACAAATTAGTATATCTAAACTTTTAGCCACAATTCCTTTTTTGGCAGTGTATCTGATCATCTAGAAAAAAAACAGTTACTGTTCTATTAACTCCAGTGAATAACGCAGCGACCAGACAATCTGCAATCAGACATTTTTAAACTTATAGACCAGTGCTTGCTTATAATTCTTTATAGCGAACATGTTAAGTTCTATATTCCGCTAACCAAAACCACTTCGAAATTCATATTTATTTGTTTATTAATGACTCATTATAAATTTCCATTGAACGACGGTGGACACACATTTAATTAAATCGCACGTCTTGTTCATTTTAGGCCACTCAGTTTTGTCTGGAAACACAAGACCTATATTGTCTTTCAGCTACTCCTACCAAGGTTCTAAGTACTGGTTTTCAACTCGCGTATCTAAATGTTTCCCAAAGCGAGGCCGGACATTTCACGATCACCTCAGTTTACTTGACTGGTTCCCTTACCTAAAAAAACGCGTGACCATTGTATGAGTATTTTTTCGATAAAATTTCAGTACATCCCCGCAATTTATGGTCTTCTTGTAATTAACTCAACTGTTAATCAATGTGAACACTTCGATTCGTTCTACTCAGTTCAAATAGATGAAAATGATAAGTTTTTGAAAAAATTGATTCTGTGTTTAAACAACGTTTATGGTACAGCAGAAAGTCGTATAGTGTAAACTGGAATTCTTGATGTTTCTAACGACGTACGTGGTTTCTTCGTGTGTGAACTGTCGGCACTTTTCATGCTTGTAGCTTACACATCGAGCACTCCTGAGTTCCAGAGTTTCGTTGCACAGTCGAATGAATGACTGTGATCTTGCGTTATTCGTTAGGTCGTTTAACATTGCGACTTGCGGACGCACTATTGTCGGGATGAAACACTACAGGAATGGTCCACTACCACCGCAGATTCATCATAACGAACAATTTCCAGCATCTTTTTGTAGGTTGGAAAGTCATTGATTCATTAGCCCTCAGGGGGTGGAGAATGTTGTTTTTTACACCATACTAACTCTACTAGTCGGTATGTAAATAGAGTTAAAGGATATATACTTGAAAACAAAAGTAAGCTTGGAGAAGAGCAAGGGCATTCAAATATGTCAGTATCGAACGGGGAAGCACCTTGGGGCAACGCTCAGACAAATATGCACACTCGATGTTCTGTACAAGAGGGTTGAGAGGGTAACCAGGATATGTATAATGCAGGTTGTTCTTTATTCATTTGCAGATCAAGGAGTTTTATAGTTCTGAACCAATTTGTTCGTTACAGAACACTTATGCAGTGTCTCCCAATGTGAATTGACCTTGACGATAATGAAGTACTGATTGCATAGCAGACTGCTCATTTGATATTCTAGTTTCAGAGAACATCCACCTAATTGTACCTATCTTCATGGCTGATATAAATCCGTTGGTGAATCATGTCCTCCCTCTGGTATGTGAGATTTAACGGTACTGTACAAAGACTAGTTATTTTCATCTGCTTGAATAACAAAATTATAGTTTGCAACTAAACTCTCAGGGCAAAAGCTGCTCTAAGCAACCGAACACTAAAGTTGGGAGACAAGTCCACAGTATATACGAATTGTGTCAAAGAATGCTCACTTATTGTCTGAATGTAACTTTTAATAATAGCGAGAAGCTCTCTGACATTCGTTCAATTAACTGATGACGGAATAACACAAAAATTCGGAAAAGTACCTGCCGTAAGCCCAAAAGGTCATGGTTTACCATCACCCTCATCCCTCAAACACTACCGTATATCAGACAGGGTATTTCTGCCCGTTGGATTGGTCGTTGCATTACTGTATCACATAGTGTCATTAGCTTGCAAATTGATTCGCACTATCACCTATACGCACAGCTCTAACCAAAAGGTCTAAGATGAATGAGAACGGATCAACGGAATAATCAAAACCAGACTGTCAGATAGGCCAGTGTAATGAAGAAAACATCCTAAACAGCACAGTAATTGCATATTAGCTGCAGGAAAGCACATAGGCTGTGAAGTGGGTGCCATGCTGCTAGAACGTTTTGCCAAGGCAAATGAACAATCATGTCTTCCTGAGGGACACATTTTGTGCAAGTATTTTTGCTAAAAGTACCACATCCACCAAGTTGGATTTTAATGAAACGCATCAATTTTAAGAGATCAAGTTAAAACTATTAAGTGTTAACAAAGGCAAACCTGTTTCGATCTAATTCAAACAAAACAAACGCAGTCCTTTGGTTGATATCGGCTGATACATCGAAATGTTCATCGCAGTTCATGAACGCATGCATTGATCATGTCTACACGAATCTTGTAAAATGGCTTACATTACCATTTTTAGTTGAGCTATTGAATTGCTGATCAAAAGTACATCTAACTCTGTTTAAAGAAGTAGAGCATAAGGCCTTATAGACAACGTACAATGGATGATTTTAGTGCATGGCCATGATGATGGCATGATCTAAAGAACAAATGGTGTTCTTTGACGTGAAGAAAGGTAGAAAGTATTCCATGGTGGTCTTGCCGTACTTTTGAAAGTCCGTCTGAATTAAGTCGAAATTTTAAGTAGTTTTCAAAATACAGTTCGTTACAACAAATGAGAAAGATTGTTGTTATCAATCATCACGTTGTGTTTACGTTGGAGAATATGATTTTGATAAAGTATTAACTTAAGGCATATGCTCCAATCCAAATGAAAGTTTCTCGTTTTTCCTGGAATTCAGGCCTTGTTCTATCTGGCCTGTACTGTCAGTCGAAGTGGCACTAGGAAGTTGTAGAGCGTACTCATTGGACAGATACACAAGGAAGTTAGAAACTGAGTTTAAAGTTTCTCGTAAGTGTCAGTGTAGAAATTCCAGTTTAAATAAATTCACTTCGCCTTGGTTCGTACTTCAAAACTCTGTACTGAATCAGTTAAGCGAGACAGATGAGCTATGAACATTTTCAGAAGCAAGTGTTGATCATAGTTATTCCTAAGAATTTCTTTACAACCACATTAAAAACAAGCCTTTTCAATGAAATATTTAATATTCTGCTGTTCAGAACATGAAACAGTGGCTTGAGAAACACCCTTATTGTCTGATAAACTATACCAAATAAGTGAAATTTCACCACAAAAATCGTACACACTATTTTGAATGAATGACTTACTTATGCATCGGTTGCCACTCATAGCGAAATACCTCGTTAGTTCAGGTTCTCCCCGTTAGATGCATATTTGTTTCCGGTTTCATATTACATTTTTCCATTCCTACCAAACTTCACCATAACAATTTTCAACTGTATTCAACAAAGATAGTAAGGATGACCATTTAAATGCACATATCGCATGTTATAAATCCACAGAAATAACTTATCAGATAAGATGGCCTTTTATGACAACCGAACACAAAGCTGATTATAAAATAAATACCATGAAAACCACCTAGGTGGATCGTCTACTCATCTATCCTGTCGGATGACCGGTACAAATAACCTTGAACAGAAGGTCTTTTTTCTTTCAATTTCAAGGTCATTGGATAAGCAGACCACCAAAAATCAACTACCAGCAATCATATTTAATGCTTCAGAACTTATTCAGCGCGTGTTTTAATAAAACGTGGTATTTCAGTACGTGACATCATCCCACACATTCACAAGGCTAGAGCAATACGGCAATTACCATTTAGATACGGATATGAGTGCACTTGATGTGTAATTAGAGTTTGTAACAAAATAATGACTGTCGAATTGTTCATGATTGAAATTCGGGTATCAAAAGTCCGAACATTGCAACATCTTGACGGTTCACTGTATCGCTGGGTTGCGATTCAGTCAAGTTAGACGAACGATCGTGCGGACGTCTGTTACGACAGTTGTGTTCTCAATATCCAGGTCTGAGCGTTACTACTCTTAAACTTTCATACTAATGTCAGTCATGTAGTTGGCCAAGTTCCCCGTTTAGATCAGATTAAGATCGACTTTCGGCGTATAGTACTGAACGCCTGATTTAGTAATATGGACTATGCTTTTACTTGATGGGAAGTAAGTTACAGTTGACTACTAACAGGATAATTATCATCACTACCAGTCACAAACGGCGAATAACATCCTGTTTCTATCGATCGTCCTCTGTCTATGAACTTGAGTAATCATCTCAATGAGGATAACGGTTGTTTGAATAATACGGTTCGTTGTCGTCACTGCATGTTGGTAACAAAATTCTGTGTAACCTTTGCATAATCCTGGTTATTAGTCCAGCTACCGTATGGGCGTGTCTGCACGCAAATCTGTCTTCTGATGCTTTCTCAATGCAACTGCGCTCGACAGATTTGCAGACACAGTGCACTTGACTGAACACCTGAGTGTTGCAAACGAACTGACTCGCTTGCTGTTGACATGTGCCTGGCTAGGTCGGTCAGGCGTAGTCGACGACTCAATATCATTACTCACAAGGGAAAGTGTTTGAGTGTTCATATATGATAATTCGGTCATGCGTATGTGAGGTCAGTGGTGCAGTGGTCAACATGGTTGTCCCATGAACAGCGTGGCCGGAGTTCTAATCTCGGTCGTCGTAAGGATATGCACTACTGACGAGCCCTAACAGTAGTGAAACTCGAGTTTAGTGTTTTTTTTTCGAGAAAGGCCAAGTGCAAAGTTTATGAGAAGGTGACAGTTACCATCAATTGTAGGTGATATTCAATCTACATGACTTAAAATGTATTTACTTGTTCATTCACGTACACACTCATTGGAAGTAAGTGCTACTCGGGTTTGCCATCTTCAGCAAGAATTGAGCCGAAATCAAATTGTACTGATTACCGTGATCTTAACTGACTAAAAATATAACCGGCTTGTTAATATTAACGATGGTATCCTATAAGGTTGAAATGAGAAATGTTTGCAAAATCGTTCTAGATTAGGAAGGAGGTAATATACTGAAGATCCATGATTGCACATATCTGAGGTATAAACTTCGTGAAATAATTAATACTGATGCTGCTGAAAAACAAAATATTAAAATAATATAAACAGCTAATGACAATGAAATGGTTGAATGAACAACATCATTCGGAAAATTGTATGGGGCATTCTCGTTAACCGAAAGCGTTTGATGCTCCCGTAACCACCAGTGCTTTGAACGAACCAAACATGTTGTGTCAGGTTGTTCAAAAAGGTACAGGTGCCGCTTCTACATCGGATGCACCCGTGTATACCATCAAAGGACACCGCTTATTAGAAAATATGTGTCAGAAATACATATTGCACTGGGAACCTTCACATACTGACGGTATTGTTGGTCATGTATTTACCGGTTTCACAATGATTTGGAGTCTTTTCTGTGGTGGACACGAATTATGTACTAGTGTTTATAACAAACGAATAAATGATGTATTAATTATTTGCTGAGTATTAGATTATGAATAGCACAGTTAAAATTGCTGCCATTTTTGGCATCGTTCACTGATAACTGTTCTCTTGAGCAGTAGTGCTTATTGACTTTTTTGTTAGTTACAAATCCATCTGTTTAACCCACCACCAAAATGATTTCACTTTTCTCTCTCACATGTCTGTCCAATTCTGAGTACTACCGTACACTCATTCTCGTTAACTACAGTTCCGTATTACCCGGAAATTTGTCTGTATGCAAATCTAGACATTTGTTTGAAGTTACAATTTCTGCTATGGACCGGATGTGTGAGTACCAGACTGTGAGATTGCGGATCGATCAGTATCTAGTGTTAATACATTTTACACACGAATAATTACAAGAACTGAATTACAGTTTCCTTTTATAAACAATTAAAATTACATCAAGTATAAGTCATGAACAGTAAATTAGGATTATAAATCGTCAGCATAGTTATAAGAAAAACAATGTTTCGAACAAGTTCGTTCTCCAACGCGTTTCATTCAGATGGCGATACATAAATTGGGGTCAAAGCTTGTCATTTTCTGTGAATAAGATACTTACGTTTATTCATCTCCCTATCAAGAAAGATCCCATGGCTGAAGTGACCTCAAGAAGGCTCAGAAAGTCAGTCGAAACAACCTACTTCGCCGCTCAGTTGTGCGTGAGTTTCCGTTCAACACCTGTTTTCATGTCACAACTCAAAGACAATCTTGCATTTTCTACAACCAGCTGTTGTGTGTACTGATTTGTTTGCTCATGTCAAGTATCACACATTGGTCATACTAGAAGGCGATTGTTTGGCACAGTGCGTAAACATCATCCTGCGTGTTATTGATAAATGGGTTGAGAATAGCACAGCTTTACAAGCAAGTTGTAATACTCCTGCGTGGTTGAACAGTGGTGTAATTAAAACGGTTTCAAGCACGGTTGTTGCTCATTTCATCGACTCTAACCATTTTCTTTGTAAAAAAAAAGATGCTTTTCAGAGTGTCTACCCAGAGGAATCGATCAAAAATGGTGAGATTCCGAATGTTGACCGTTGTCGTAGCCCTTAGTATCCGCACGCGTAACCCTGCTCAGAAGAAGTTCGTGTGGACACTTGATCTCCCCTGGTCCACTATCAATCAAACCCACGATTTGGAACAAGGATCGCGCAACTGATAACAAACATGCCGCCCAGAACCTCTATTGACCGTTTTTCTGACTCACCCTATTTATTGTTTACACGCTTATTGTGTTGTAATTAGCCTGATGATCAAACAGAACACAGGTCCTGTTCCCTACTTTGTCGTCCGAAGTTCACTTTTGGTTACTGATCGTCAGGCCAATTTTATAATGTTTACGTGCAACGGTGTTGTCAGGGTAAAGCGAACGCAACAGGGAAAAGCTCGAATCCGTATACTCATTTACATGTTCTTGTGGAACTAGTTACCTGGGTCGCACAACCTGGCGCCTATCTGAACGCATCCGCAAATATCGTCCAGCCTGTATCAACAACTTGTCATTTCGCACTATGCTATCAACCCGGTCTCTTTCTTTCTGTCCGATTCATTCAGTCAAGGACAGTCAGTCGATAGCCATGAGATGTTGAATCTTAGTGATAGCTGAAGTGGTCGGAATGCAATCGGATAACCCACTCGTGTGTCTACAGAAACACTTTATCCGGACCCTGTTGTTGTGATGGCCCACCACTTACATCATGGCCTATCAAACTGACACATTTCCAGTTGCTTCAGGATTGTGATCTAATTGTGTGAAAACGTTGTCTTCATGTTTTTCAATGACGTAGTTGACCTCATTTGATCTTGTCGCTTGTTTTCTTCGTTTTGTCTTGAACACAATGTTTCATGTAGGCTTTATGTATTTTCCTGATGGATGAGTGAAAACGAGCCTGTTCGTTATGATGTTTTTCCGATGGTAAGTGGCTACACTCAATGCTTCTGGACTGGGAGTTGTTGACGGATCGAGTACAGTTGATTCTCAACATTTCTGTCGCTGTGGATAAGAAAGTATGTAATCCTGTGGAGTGGCTGTTAGTTGCGGCAATAACGAAGAGCTTAGTTTATTGTTACGTCATTGACGCTCATCGAGCGTAACGATACTCCAGTAATTTGGTAAATAATGTGGCAGCGTAATTACGAAAAATGTCCGGTTCGGCTGGATTCGAGACGATGACAGAAAATGTTAGGAGGCGCATCTTCCAACGAAACAGACAGAACGCATCACGCCACATCGATCGGTCGGTCCAGCTCAGATGGTTGTGGGTGGTGGTATGGTCCCACCCAGCCAACCAGATTGCAGGTATGCGTTCGAACGCCTGTGCGCTATCTAGACGGTGTTTTTTCGCGTTGCTTTCTGAAGCCTCCTGTAACATGATTTGTTCTGTCACCATGACAGCTATATATGACTGTTTCATTTGATTCGCTCTGTGCCTGTCGCCCATGTATGGTAATCATTTCTTCCTACAAATGTGTTCTCTATGGCCTAATTTTGTCTCGCTCTTTCGATAAACGGTGTTTTCGCGCTTCATTTCATCTCTCGATTTTGTGTCAAGCGACCGAGCGCGTAACCAAGGCGACGATCCAATAGAAACAGTAGTCCTGAATGTTGAAAGTTACATCTAATCATCAAATCCAGATTTTGTTAAGTAGCACTACCATTAATGCTCCAACACGGTCTGTGGTCAAATCTACCCAAATGAGGATCTACGTGTTCAACATGTTATCTATAATTGGTACAGGAGACGGAAGAATACATTAGTACGAGCATATATCAGAGTTCATCTTGTACTTCAAAAACTATGTAAAGAACGAGAGCAGATTGTTGGTCAAACTGAATACACATTCCGTAGTAGGCTTTGACCAAACTGCTGGAGATAGTGGAAATGCATCAGACACCGATTACCTTCATGTTATTCCATACTATGTTTCAATGTAATTGAACGATGACTTTACTTCGGGTTGTTTTCAGACACTGCGACTATTATTTGTCATGAAGTATCCATGAAATGCCTACTCGAAAACCGATGTGAACGGTTGTAATTACAACTGCAGATGTAGCGACGTGAAGTTAAGTTGATCTGATATAGTATAAAATATTGGGATTTTGAATGTTGATATTTTGATCTGTCAAAAGCTGGAACGCTGGAAATACGAACGGCTCACGTAAAACTTTGCATGTATCTGAGTTTTTTTTTTGCTGTTTTGCTTACGGAATCGGAGGGTTTTTGTTTACCTTTATAAAGCCATAACATCAAGGCCTAGTTTGTATTAGTTAGGAACCGATGTGGTAGGAGATTTTGACGTTTCGAGTGTTCCGTTTACTCTGACCTCATTTCAGTTCTCTTAACATCTGTCCTGTGACAGGTTTGGGGGTATAGATGGCATATTCACTGTCCATCAATGATGATCTGCTGTTAGCGCAGTCAATAAACAAATTCCTTCACCTACGTCGTAATTTTTCATGTGTGCAGGGTGTAGTGGTCTTCTGACCGATCGAGGTAAACGGGCAAAATTGCAGGAATGGTCATACAGGAACCAAGTAAAAATGAGGCGAAAGTTACCTGTACTAACATGTTAAGTTATCACGATAGATTATTCATATAACTTCGTATGATTCATAGAAAATTTATAGAATATGGGAACCTGAGGTTGTTAATTTATAACTGAATCCGCGTTGAAGTCTTTAGGATGAAGAGAAAAACTGATAATTTTTTTTCAATTTCAGACTATTTTAACTGATAAGAGGAAAGCGGAACGCAACCACAGTCTGCCAATATAGTACAATCACGCGCCAGAAAACCCCCAATGACATATAATTAACAACGGTGAAAGACAGATTATCATAACGATCATCTAACGGTCGAACAGCCCGAAGACCGTATCTAATGTTTCGAATGTGTGCATTAATTCTGTATTCACTAATGGCACTGTTACGACAGAATCTCGCAGATGTCTGAGACTAAACTCACACAGGTGCGGAAGGAATGTTCTGTGTAAGTTAGACGTCTCAGTTGCCGTCACAGTCTTGTTTAGTGTCTCGTGAGGCGTTCGAACTGGGCAATGCATCTTTCTTAACGGACGGCAAAGTGGCTGAAATATCCTATATGCTAAGATTGTTGTCTCCTAACACTGCGATAATGCTCTCAGAATCGCCTCAGGTTACGTTACCAAAATGGATAAAGTATCGAATGAAGTGCTGTAACTAGCTTTGTGGTTTGTTGTTCTATCTTACCAATAAGAAATATTTCATTCTTGAAGCAAAAGATGACATACTCAGATGTTGACCTTAAGACAATAGCTCACCAACGAGTTGAGTACAACTGCAGCATTTGCTGGGTACATGGTTTCAAACAGGTTAATAAATTTTCCAGTTACCGAATTTTGCCTCAGCCATTAATATACAATTTTGTGATAAGTAAATGCCATTTGAAATAATCGTTCCCAAGTCCATTTTAGGAGTAGGGTTTTGAAAACTTGCAAGCGAAAGTGGTTGATTGTTCACATATGATAATTCGGTCGTGCCTAACGTGAGGTCAATGGCGCAGTGGTAACCACGGTTGCCTCATGAACAGCGTGGCCGGAGTTCTAGTCCCGGCAATGGCGAGGATATGCACTACTGATGAGCTCTAATGAATGCAAAACTTGAGTTTAGTGCTTCTTTTCGAAAGGGATCGACTGGATAGTCTATGGGAATGCGACAGCTGCGATCAATTGTGGGTGATGTTCAACTTGAAATTGACCAAATCCCCAACTACTCATCAGTAAAACTTACCGTCTTCCGAAACGAAAACAAAAGTAGTGACCACTTGACTAACAACGTTAGTCACAACTTGATGTCGGCGTTGCAACGCACCTGCCCAGCTGCCTAACTACGTATCCTGCTAAACACTAGGGGTTTGGCTCTTCATAGCGGTGATACACGCTCAACCGATCAGTCTGTCTCCCACGTAATATACCAGTTCAATTGCAGTTGAAATGACGTCTACATAGGCAGGACAGATCAGCGTTTGCATCAGCCTATGGCGGAGCACACTTCTAGTTGTTTATCAACTGCAATCTCAAAGAACGGCCTACTGACTGTTGCAAGCCCGAAGACCCTGCCTTCATCGATCGCCGAACACATCTTAGCAACCGGTCACCTAGTTGATCCTGTCAAATCGTTCAAAATATGGTTACATAATCGCAACCCGAAAATGTTAACGATTAACGAGGCAATGCTAATCAATGAACATGGGCCAATTTTGTGTGCACAGAAGGCGCTGACTCAACCAATCTCCTTGTCGTGGAATTGATTGAACTATTAGCGCGTGAAAGGTCAGTTCGTTCAATTGTTGTTGCTGTGCGCAGTTTGTAAAAAGTTTGCTTGTTTTACGTTGGTGACTGATGAGAGTAAATCGAAATGTTAACCTCTCACAATATGTGTCTTCTATCTGTTTTGATTAAATGGATTAAGGGAACTCAATGTTTTAAACAAGGGGTTAGCTTTCATTTACATCACATCCTACATTTGTTTAATCGTGTCAATTTAGAAAAAAGAGTGATACCGATTTAATTATATGTCTTACTCTCGAAAGATGACACTGAGAAGTTAGTAATCCTGAAATAATTGGAGCGGAAACCTTCCGCTAAGCTTAGCATGACAAAGAAGAGAGTGAATCCACTGGGAATTTGAATTTCACCACATATCTAATTTGATATAACTTGTTAATCTTAACGAAATTGAACTCAATCAGGTACATCTCCAATAGTTCACAGTAAACTATTCCAATATTTCTAAATTGAGAATTGATGTGATAGTAGTCTATTCACTGTGTATTATGGACTATTGGGTGTGAAAGTTTTAATGAAAATATGACGGCTGTTTATGCAGCTCTGTGATTTCCTTTCTGTTAGTTCTTACCGAGAACAATAATACAGCGAATAAGCACGTTTTCGGTTATTCATCATCAGGCTAATTACATAACATTTATATGAAACTTAGTCGGTTAGGTCATGTACTAAGGATGCCAGCTAGTCGTTTGCCAGACCTAGTACTGTTTGCCGACGCTGCGGCCGATTGGTGCGAGGTGCGAGGTGGACAGAGGATGCCCTGGCGTAGAAAAATGAAATCGTTCACGAAGGGTTTGGTCAAGGTAGATCGGATTCGCCTCCCGGGCTAGAGTCCTCGTGACTCACAGAGTCGGTGGCTTGAAACGTCAGGTGGGATGGCGGCTAACTGAGCTCAGTGGCGTGAATGATGTCGTTGTTTGGTCGAGTTGTCTGTGAACTGAGTGGACTTAATGACGCGGGGCAGTGAAAGCCTTAAGGAAGCTGTCTTGCTGATGACGCCTTACTTTCACCTACAGCTCGATTGTTTGTTTGCAAGGTGTAGGCGTAGCTATTTTTAGTGGTTAGGTACCCCCCCTTTCACTGTTCTTTCTTCTCTCTTCCTATACAGGGTTTCCTTTCTTCTTCGTGGTTGTGTGGCAGTTAAGTATCAGTGTGAATCATTGATGTATTGCTGTGTATGGCGAGGATGTCAGAGCGAAACGAACAAAAAACAAGTTGCAAGTTCAAGTGAGATCAGGCACGTCATAGGCACACACGGAGACAACGTTTTGATTCGATTGCGTCACAATTATGACGTAACTGGAACCATGGTGCTTTGATCAGTCGTGGTGTGGGTGGTTGGTCATGGCAACTTCAACGTCTGAACAAAGCGCTTTTGTGGGCATAAGGGTGGATTTTTCAACTGAATTCTAATCGCTTCAGCTGTGGCCAAAATTCGGCATCTGATAGCTTTTGAGTGACCGGCGACGACTCGATAAATCAGACGAAAAGAGGAGTCCTGGTTGACAGTATGATGGGTATCAACGAAGTGTGCAACAACTGCGCTGGTAACTGTCTTGGTGACTCCGCTACCGATGGACGGATGATGCTCAAGAATACGTTCAGATAAGCGCCAGGTTGTGCAACCCACGTAACTAGTTACACAAGAACAAGTAAACGAGTATACACATATACTCACTCATGCGCACGAAAGCGCTTTGTTCAGACGTTGAAGTTGCCATGAACAACCACCCACACCACGACTGATCAAAGCGCCATGGTCCCAGTTGCGTCATAATTGTGACGTAATCGAATCAAAACGTTGTCTCCGTGTGTGCCTATGACGTGCCTGATCTCACTTGAACTTGCTACTTGTTTTATATTCGTCTTCCCTTGACAACTCTGTTCCATATAAATGTTATGTAACTATATTACTAATGAATAGTTTGACAGATTTATGATTTTAGATGAGACCCAACTGTGAAAAGTCAGGGCTTCGGCTGGATTCGAACCAGCGACAGAAACACCATGCCTCAACGTTATGTAATTAGCCTGATGAGGAATAACCGAAAATGAGTGTGTTCGCTACGCTATTGTTTTCTGATGGCTACCCTGGAATTTTTAACCATCTTACGGTGAACTTGTCCATGTTTTCCTCACAGGTTCATGACAATTAATTAGTTATCGTTGATGTGTGGCCGTTGACGGTGATGAAGTTGATGGATTCACATCAGTGTTACCATGTAGACAGACCGTCACGCAAGTCGGATAGTGCTCATAGGCGAGCATGCTCAAATGGGATGTGTAATGTTAACTCGCTGAATTAGTGGTTCATGCGGTTTCGTTATAGAGTCATGAAGGGTTGACATCATACATCGGTCTAGGAACACAGTGTGGGTTACTCATGAGCACAAGTGGGTTTATACATTACTGGTTGAGGATATCACTCGAGTCTGATGCGGGGTTATCGACTGGAGTTAACAGACAGTAACTGTGTCTCCTCTCGAGGCGATCGGGCAACCTGATCATTACTCACATGCGAAAGTGGTTCAGCGTTCACATATGATCATTCGGTCGTGCCTAACGTGGGGTCGATGGCGCAGTGGTAAACACGGCTGCCTCATGAACAGCGTGGCCGTGGTTCTAGTCCCGGCAGTGGCGATGATATGCACTACTGACGAGCCCCAATGAGAGCGAAACTCGAGTCTAGTGCTTCTGATGTTCGAGAGGGGTCACCTGGAAAGTCTATGGGGATGCGACAGCTGCAATCAAATATGAGTGATGTTCAAATCGAAATATACATATATATCACTTCATATGATTCAGTTTATATTCGCTTTTAGAAATAATTATTTGCAGAAAATAGTGCGCTTCCGTAATTGTGAAGCCAACTATGTTCCTTCATGTCCGAGGCGATCGGCGATGTAACAAATAGACAAGAATGTGCCGTAAAACTGGCAGATTAGTCACATTTTTGCTAAAAACCACATAATATTTTATTGGAACGCAGTCAAAATAACCTAGAATTCATTCATAGCTTGCATACGGCTTCACGCGATGTCAACTACTTCTTCCGAGGTTGGCAAAAATGATGAAATTTGCTTATATTTTTCTCATTGTGTTGTAAACCCTCCTAAACGGTACGCTGGTTCGATCTCAGTATAGTGGTGCGCTCGATAAAATCGGATTCTCGTCCGAGTAATAATTTACACGGAAATCTCGGTCCCGAATAGTACCGCGACTGTCCCGTATTCGCTCCCAAGGCAAGCAAAAAGACGCGTTCAAAATAAGAAACTTTGTTCCGCTACAAAACGGGGTGTAAGCGACCTTGATGCGTGCGCGATTGCCTTTTCTTTTCTACCTGGGAACGTATGTGATATCACAGCACTGATTCCATAGTTGGATGCATCCGCGGCCACGACAAGTGGTAGCGTCGGATCGTAGTGCGTAAGCAGGAGGTCTGAAGTCAACAGGGCTTTGATGCGATCAAAAGATTGCTGACATTCCCTTGACCACTCCCACTTGACACCCTTCATAAGCAACCGGTTCATTGGCGTTCGGATTCGATGGAGTTCCGGGAGGAAGGAAATGTAGTGGCTGACCAGCCCCAGGAATGACCGTAGAGTTGACATATCCGTTGGAGTCGGCATCCTCTGTTTAGCTTCTACGTTGGCTGGATCAGGTCGTCAGCCGTCTTTGTCCACAATGAATCCAAGGTATTTGATGCTGGACATTCCAAAGCTGTATTTGTCGGCGCGAAGTCGAAAGCCATATTCGCTCAAACGAGTAAGAGTTTGATCTAGCTTCTTTTCCAGATCCTCTGCGTTGCTCTACCGCATCATGGCCCCGAAAGTCGTACCTGGCAAGGCTGCAAAGAAGACCTCAAAGGTCAAGGTGTCAAAGGTCGATAAGAAGAAGAAGCAAAGGAGGAGGGAGAGCTATGCCATCTACATCTACAAGGTGTTGCGCCAGGTCCACCCGGACACCGGCATCTCCTCGAAGGCCATGTCTATCATGAACTCGTTCGTGAATGATATCTTCGAACGCATTGCCGCTGAGTCTAGCCGTCTGGCACACTGAAACATATTGGTTGTGTTATTATGCAGATCTAATTGTGAGATGGTTATGTATTATCCATGTCTGTGTGTCCAGCGCTCATCTTCCTGACGACAACATTTAACTTCTTACATGAATGCTGCAAACATACGTGTGTGTCAAATTCAGTTGTCGCCTATTTGATCAAACTATTTTGTGTTACCGTACGTCAACGTGAAGTGCCGAACGCACAACTTGTGTTGCTGGGGTTTTATAGGACAAACCCAAACCTATTCCACGAACTAATGTTCTTTCCTAGTAGCTACTTTTGTTTTCAAAGCTGCAGCAAAGTTTTTTAACTTAATAAATGAACTATTTAAAAGTAGTGTCACTAACTATACAATGAATACACGTTCTCTGATGTTGATAAGTTTAGAAATATCGAGTGAATAAATTAACAAGTTGCTTTGATTAGCGACATGATGCACAATCACTATCGATACCTCTTTCTCAAACAAATGTTGTTACAGAGGTTCCATCAAAAATGTGATATAAACAACCCCGCAAAACACACAAAATGATCGTTAACGTCAGAAAATCAAAATTCACATAACTGGTTCAGCCCTGATCGTACTTCGTCACGAAAGTTACATGGACTGAAAGATGAGCCATCATCACGATGTGGCGGAGGCTTGCCAGAACGCATCAAGAAACATCATCTGGTCTGGATTAGTACAGGCTGCCAAAAATCAATTAACGGCGATATTGTGTTCATATTATCAAAATCGACGATCGTATTGATGTTACCGAAGCTTGCAGAATTGTCTACAGAGTTGTTTCTAACAGTCTGTGACTGTCCGTCGACGTCCTTTGGCGATCTCTGAATCGATTGTAAGCAGTTTGCCTAAATCCAACCAGTGTTTCCTCTATACCGTTTCACATACCTGTTTCCATTTCGGGCAAAAGATTTCCATTACACACTAAAGCAACTCACTTTGGTGCATTAGAATTTCCACGTTAAAATCTCGGACGTATCGGCAAGAATATGATTGACCAAACCAACCCGAAGGGATGACCAATCTTAATTAGAACACTTTGCATTGGCTACTTTGACCGAGGCAGTGGGAGGGGGTTATTCGATGGGTGTCAACGGTCTTGCTAATCAGAACGGGGTGATCAGTCAAAGTGGAGCACAAATACTCTGACCCTGTCCCCACTGACCTTAACGTTATCGACCAAAACGATTAGTCAATGCTCTGATAGCCGGTGCATAACTGTCATAAGATTGTGTCAAATACGTGTTGGCATGAACTCAACTGAGGATATTATACTACGGCGACTGCTTGCATATCGACTAATGGAGTGTTATGCAAATTCAAAGAATATTTGCTGGATTGATGAGACGAATTTCAACTTGTTCTGTACGGAGTTGATTGGACTTTCATTAAAAGAAAGAGGGCATGGACCTTTGTTACAAATAGCCGAGGCCGTAATCTTTGTTTGATTGGATCCATGACATCAAACTCAATGATAAGCTATATGACGAGGAGGGCAGCATACGACAGCAGCAGACCCTGCTAGATCATATAAAGATCAGCACAACTATGTCAGACTATTCATTACAGAGATGCATGTCTTCGTCTCTTTTAATGAACCTGTCATTGAATTCGTATCTTGTTTTGATTAAACAAAGCCGTTGACACCCCTCGAATAACCCCTCTCCATTACCTCGGTCAAAGTGGCCAATGCGAAGTGTTCTAATTGAGATTGGTCGTCCCTCCGGATTGGTTCGGCCAATCAAATTCTTGCTGACACGTCCGAGATTTTAACGTGGAACTTCTAATGCACCAAAGTGAATTGTTTTAACATGTAATGGAAAATCTTGTACCTAAATTGGAAACAGTTATGTAAAAATGTGCAAGCATTTATCCATGTCTTGCAACTTTCGCACACACGGACCAAGCATAGACGACCAACCAGTCATAACCACCCTGACCAAACAAACACTTAGCCGTGACTGTGTAGCGCATTATTCAGTCAACGTCCAGTCGTGTTCTAATCAGTGGTATAGGGTTTAGTGTTCGCCTGTGATGTCACGCGTTACTGATCATATCGTGGATTTTGTTGTTTACCTGAAGGACACATTTTGATGAAGGCTGTATTTGCATTAGCTTGAGAAAGGACTATCGGAGGAAACTGATTGTCATCTCGTTACTAGCGCCTCATTGTGGATATCCCGTTTCGTCTTCATCATTTCAAACTGGAGAGGAGTCCTAGTTGTTGAGTTATCGATCGAAGTTAACGGGACAGTTACTGTGCCTCGTCGCTAGGTGGTCCGGCAATCTAAGCAATGCTCACAGAAGAATGTGGCTAGGATTTCAAATATGATGATTCATTCTGGTCTAATGTGAGGCCATTGGTGCAGTGGTCAACACGGTTCCTTCATAAAGTCAAGCTCGTAGTTTAGATGTTAGCCGTCACAAGGATATGAACGAGTACTACGTGCACTAATGAGGGAGAACTTTAAGGCTGACGCTTCTGTTCGAAAGGGGCTGACTGATAAATCTATGGGAGTATGACAGCTGCGATCAATGATGTTCAGTTGATGTAAGTTAAAATCCCCTATTACTCACCACTAAACGATAACTGAGATTGAAGGTAATCCAACCAATGTTTTACGATGCTCACTCAAAGACGACTTTGCGCAGTTACTAGTTTTGTCTCTGATCAAATTCGTTGGAATTAGTCAAACCATGCACCAATGATCTTAATGGTTTGGTTATTAGTAATATATCTGAGACATATGAAAAAGAGGTAGATCACAGAACGTTGGTTGCCAAACCGTAACAAGAGACAACGAACGTTATTACAACGGAAGTCAACATAAAGAAAAATATATCTGATCTTAGACTGGACATTTGTATGTTCATGTAACAAAATCCACCGTAGGAAAGTCACATAATAACGAGTAGACTAACGATCACCAGCTAGATTTGTATTCGTTATAATGATACGCACACGGTAAACTAGAACTTAGTGTTATGCAACTAACAGAGTTTCCGTCTTTCCATACACTTATCCACGAAATCCAGTGGTTTTCAATATCCACATCTAGGGTTATCACAACTCCATTCACCTTAGACGGTTCACTAGTATCCTCGAGAACTCAATCAACTGGTTTGACCACAATTATAGACACACAATTCATTCAGACATACTGAGCTCACAGACTTACGGCTGAATTGGTTCTGGTCGAATTAATATCATGTCACACTGATTAGGTAGCATAGTGAGAGACATTTGTGAGAGCAGGGGATGCTTGCAACACTACGGTACACTCAATAAAAATCAACAGTTTACGTGGATTGAATGACACACGAGAAAGATTGATAGTATGGTTCGTGTATGAGTATGTATGAATGCGTAGGGGAGAGGGGTGAACTGTTGGAATAAAATAGTTTGTAACAATGCAATCCATAAGGTGAGTTACATTGTACACTATTTCAATCTACAGCTTTCGGCTATCAGAATTGGCAGACCATAACAGTTAGAATGGAAAATGTTGGCAAAAGTGATACACACTGCCGTGATTGGACTATAAACGGTTATTAACCAGAGTGGTACGTGATTGAGTTAATAAAATCTGTGTGGATAGATGTGGTGAAAACTTACTCGATTTACTGTTTACCCAAATCCCGACACAATAGATGATTCAGCTAGGGAACAATCATTCCGTCTGGTTAAGATACCACATCAGGATTGGATGAACAGATCCAATGTTACCTATTCTGTTATTCACTAAATTTTTTGTTCTGTATTGCACCAGTCAGTCTATATTTCGTGACTTTTCATGTGTCTTTATAATCACCCAATGACAAACTCCGATCTTCTCAACACTGATTTACATGGATAAGTGCGAATTCTTGTCTCAGGCTTAACAAATGCTTACAACAACCAGTCTGTAATCTTCTCCCTATTACGTGGGTGGAACGTTTTAATTCGAGCACGATTTCTTGGGCTAATCCAAGTCTCTAATTTCGAGTGTCACAAAAGACTATTACAAAAAAAGATGCCACGTTCCAAGTTGTAAGTGAAAATAGTCCCAAAGCTGTGGTTTACTTAACAGATACCTCAAAATAGAATGACTGTGATACAGAGAGATTGATAAATTTTTAGAGATAATTGTAAACAGTTGATCATAAAATAAACCAGTAGTTCCGTAAAACTTTATAAGAAGCAATATCTAATTACATATCAAATTGTGAATTGGGAAGTAGAACATGCAGATGATGACCTACCAACATGTAGCAAAAAATTACATCGACATGAAGAGGTGACTTGTGGCATTCAGTCAGCACACATCTGATGTATGTTTGAAGTAGGTTGTTTTCATTCAAACATATCACAATTTCCAATGCGTGAACGGATTGCTTACTTATCCACCCACAATGAATGAAAAGCTGTGAAGCTATTGTTTGTTACTGCTCACATCATCCACTCGACTAATGGTGAACATTCAATTCGCACAAATTCCTACTGATCGCCTTGATCAGTTCATGTGAGCTGGATATGCCGACTGATACTGACAAAAAGGCATTTAAACCACATAGTTCCCAACTGTGCGAAACATTTAGAACGTTAAAAGTGCCAAATATATGCTTGTTATATTAACTCATCGGTACGAAATTTGCAACAACACAAACTGTTTTTTTCTACCGTTGTGACCAAAAAAACACTTGATCTGCGATGTTGTTTATCGCATGAAAAACCATACAGGCTGTGTTAATACATAGGACCACGAACGTGTACACTCATTTGCACAGCTGACGTGTATTCACACACATTGGGCAGCAGTACAATATCGTTCGCCCTAATGACACGACCCCCATAGTGCGTAAACACTATTCCAGTAGTCTGTTCTGGTCTATCGTTTTCTTGGAGTTGATACTTGCTCTTTGGTTCCCAAACGTGCGCACTATACAGTTTACAAACGAAACTGCCTGTCATACAACAGTCACCAAACTTAGGAAAGGGTCACGTCCATGAACACTTATTTTGAACACACAAAGTCGACTTGGATCAATTGGTTGCAAACGTCTCAGAAGATTGCATGAAGTTTGAATCGGAATGATACAAACTGGATCGATAGGGTGACCAAAAGTCAGGACGGGTATAGTGATTGTGGAACCTGGCCGGTTACATTGCACGTAGTGGCACGGACAGATTGATGTCGTCCCAAAAATAATTACTGCTTAATTTCAGAGAACCCCATTTTTCTACCCAAAAACGTCTCCTTTGAAGAAGAAACTGTTTTGTTCAAACAGAATGAAAATAATTTATCTGAACGGCCTCAAAGTAATCTTCATTATTTTTCACTTAATCGACCTTCAATCAGTCGCACTCATTGGTGACCTAGTGACATTAACTAGTGTATTTGGGATCGGGGAAGTGACCTTCAAAGTTGGCGCGGACGTGTACTTTTCCACCTTTCATTAGCACTTTCGGCTTTCTTTACTGTTTCTGACATCCCGCCTACACATTCGTCTTCTGATTTGGGACTCACTGTATTGCTTGGACTTTTGTCTGGTCCATTTTTCGCCCATGTTTTCCTATTGGTCACAAACCCTATAATTATGAACGAGTTTGTGACTATGTTGTCTACGGACGGAGTTACATACCAAAGCTCCGTTTGTAAGTCATTATTTTTCCTGTCTTCATGCATTGGTCTTAGGTCACTGTGTTGGCTAGGAAGTTCCCAGTTAATTGTATATACTTTATCACCCGTTTTTCGCTGTCGTTGTCCGTCGTTCCGTTGTCCGCGGTATAATTAATCGTTATTCTATTATCTATTATATTCAACTTACGTGTTCATAGACCGTAAATACAGTTACAACATTTTAGCGAACAGGTCTGGAGGTGTTCAATTATCGTTTTCTCGTGTGGCAGTTCAAGCAAATCGAGTCGCTTACTAATCATTTATCTACATCGAAATTGTTGAACATGAGAAGTATATCAACTCCATCCTACCAAAGAACCCACGCGACAACCCCTTCAAGGAAACGGTTGAGATGTTGCTGTCAATCTTTGGTAGTCAGTCTTCTTTGTTCAACACAAGATACCAGTGTCTGAAACTGGTCAAGTCAGACGACGGCGACTACGTCACCTATGCTGTTGTGGTCAATCGCGAGTGTCAGCGTTTCAAGCTTGGTTCGTTTACTGAGGATAAATTCAAATGTCTGGTGTTTGTCTGCGGTCTTCACTCTCCGAAAGACGCAGACATCCGTACTCGCTTGCTGAACAAGGTCATGCAAGATTCCACGACGACTCTTCAATTGCTCACTTCGGAATTCCATCGCCTAATCAACCTCAAACACGACGCTGCAATGGTGCTGTAAACGTAATGCTCTCTGGTTCATTCACACACGGTTCGGGTATTGATATGCGAACCCATGACTTTCCACGGCATCCCGACCCTGGTTCACTTCCTGCAGGACTTGGCTGGCATTTTCATCTCTGTCCCTGTGTCAGCAGTGTGACGTCTGGCACTTTCATCTTGACTGTCCACTCAAACGGCACCGCTGCTCTGAATTTGGTCAGGTCTCCAGTAGTTCAACCCGTCTTCCGTCTGAAAATACCTGTGTGGTACGCAGCTTTGGTACTTGTGGACGCAGAGTTCAAAAGCCCTGAGGAACA
>JTDE01006718.1:28295-38341 GCA_014338405.1 Paragonimus skrjabini miyazakii | reverse complement strand
ACCGGTGAACTACACAATTGCCCTACTCTGCTTTAACTACGTTGCTCCTACGCAATTTTTTCCGTTTTAGCGTGTCGATACGCATCGATCACTGTGCTAATCTCAAGTGCATTACAGTGTGGAGGACGCTGATTTGGTCGTTTGCTTGTGACAATGGTTTTCTTTCAAAATGTGGATGCAGAAATCGTGTCACATCTTTGACTGATTATAATATTTCATTCTCAGAGCGTGGATTACATTGCAGTATTCAGGGCTATTCTGAAAAGTAGTGAAGTCCATCCTTTAGTAAAGTTTCAGGAGTGCCCGCAGGGATACATGAAGGATGTCCGCACTATTTACAGTGGGCACAGTTTCGAAATACGGCAAGGTAAAGTGCCGTGAAACCCAGAGAGCCGTTTATAGAGTATAAAGACCATTTCTGTAGTTCCTAAATGATACTAGATTCACACTGCAATAGGTTCCACAAAATCTTGGCTTCACAACAAATTTCATATTCCAGCCTTCCTGTCCCTCAGAAGTAAAAACTTGGCGAACAACCTTGTTTTCGATATATCATCTTCAGGCTAAATGCAACATAATAGATATAAAATTTCTCTGCATATTATCAAGTGCGTACTGCAGAACAGGAAATTATAAAGCGGAAAACAAGGGTAAAATATGAAACTAGACATACAAAAGAAACTCCAGTATGGATATCAATTCGTTATTCTTAAATGTACCCCAACACAAAACTATTCGGTACATATGTGATTACGTCAATGCGAAACAACTGGAGTTACCCATTCCAACGACTGAATTCGGGCGCCTCTTCCATTCGTGTACATCGAATGTTATATTCTACTTTCAATACAAAAGCTATAGACAGTTTGATGACGTAGCCATGGGAAGTCCCTTGGGACCTACCCTGAACAGATGTAAAAATTACTTTCTGTTCCTAGATGTCCACCTTACTCGAAAGACTGACGGATCAGTACAACGCTGAGTTTATCGCAAATGCACTTAGAATGTCTGATACTTACACTTCAACTGCTTTGGTCCAGGGTATTATAAAACAGGCCTTATCAAAACGTTGTTCATTAAAGCCAGAAGGATTTGCCCTCAGGACACAATCCCAAGTGAACTGCAGTTAATCAGTCAGGTTCTCTTGGACAGCGGGTACACCCGTCAATGACCTCCAAATTTTCCAAAGAAAAACCGTACGAGCAAACGTTGGAGGTGGTACAAAGATGAAAGCCTTCCTACAATTGCCGTTCAAAGGGGCTGATATCAGTAGGTCGTTAAAACGCTGATTGAAAGCCGCTGTATCGCGGCCGGAGTGCTGTTCCTCCTTTAAGACCTATGATACCTCCGTTCGCCAGATCCCATATCATTTACTGACTTTCATGTAGTTGCGAGGCGGACTACATTGGCATGACGGAACAGCAGCTGAAATGTCGGATCTCGGAAGACCTCCCAGCATGGATGAGGAAAAACGTGACGCAGGTGGAAGTTGACACCCATGTGTGCACCCAGCAACCACCACACAAACCAACGGCAACAGCGATCGCTCGTCATCTTCTGGATAGCCATCACCAGGTATACCCCATGCCGGCGTTCTCAGTTTACGCAACTGATAAGCCCCCGGTTGTTACGGTATGCCGAAACTGTTGCGTTGGGTCGTTGGTGTCAACCTCTGTGTGTGCAGAAAGACTTTTTCACTTTTTCATTCCCATGGTAATAATGCTATTGTCTGATTAGCGAACAGATCCACCATTTGTTTCCCTTGTATGTGTAGGTTCACAAGTGGCTTTATAATATCATGTTCTGTAGTATGCATTTGATACTATGCAGAGAAACTTGTCAAGCCATAAATCGTGCGCATTCACGTTTTTCACTACTCTACTAACGTTTGCTCCGGGAAAATGTTGCTTTACAGATATGAAATAAGTTATAATGCCAGGATTGCGTGGAACATGATACAGTGTGAATCAAGTGTTATTTTGGGATTATGGGTATGATTACTGTGGTGCCGTGTCAATTAATCTGATGACGACAAGCATTGATAACTTCAGTGCGTGAACAAAATATTAGGGTTTCTGCAGCCGGATCCCGGTATCCTCCGCAACGGTCTGGATTCATTTCACACTACTGGTGTGAACACACTTGACACAGTAGGTCGGAGTGGAAGCGACGTCCACATTGATTCTACGGCGGGTGTCAAGTCGGTTGACCGAAATTAAGCTGGAAATCTTTCATTGTTGTCCAGTCATCAGGAAAGTCGCATGGTGTCCGCGTATTCTGTCCGATAAGCGCCTTGTCGTGTCACCAATATGATTTGCTCCACAGAAACAAACGAATGATTAAATACGAAATGGGATAGCATCACCGGGCGCTGCGCCTATAAGGTGAAGGCGTACAACTGGCCCATAGGAGAAAGTTAGTCTTAGCTTTGCAGCACGGAACGTTTTCACCATGGTCGTGTCGATCTTTCTGTTCAGAAATACACTTGAAATTCCACGTTCATATAGATGACTCTTCCCAACGGAAAACTCACGTGCGTGCGACAACCTGCGTTGTACATTTCGGGTTAGGAATTTGTCCGGATACCCATTAGCACAAAGCATTTCACAAAAGAGCTTGAACTGGTTGTCTAGCAAGTTTTCAGTGCAAATTTTGTAAATTCGGTTTGTTAAACAGCGTATGAAGTTCCGTTTTTGTTTCATCGGAACGAAGCTGTGAAAATGGGTATGTTGGTCATTCCACGTCCGCTTCCCATGCGTATATCGTTGAATCGATCCACCTGGACGTTCCAGTTGTGCAACATCAAGGAAAGCTAGTTTTTCCTCTTGTTCCACTTCCATGGTGAAATTCAGTTTCTCGTGACCTGAGGTTGCTCGTGAAAACAGGGCGTCAGTACCAATTTTGCTACAGACGAGACCGAAAACATCATCTACATATCGTATATATATATACATATCGTATAGTAACCACTTCCGTATTCCCCAAATGATACTAGATACACACTGCATTATTTTCCACAAAATCTTGACGTGACAAAAAATTTCATATTTGTTGTGTTGCATTTAGCCTGAACGTTCGCCACGTTTTGATATTTGATGAAACCTCAGTTGAAAGGATTTGAAGACTTCCTGTTCCATTGTAATGGACAAGTGCGTATGCGCTTGATCCTCGTCAACTAGCAACTAAAAACGCCCTTCCTGGGAGCAGTCGAAATGTAGCCTCAACAGACGTTGAGTTAAAAAAACGCCGTGGCACTTAGAAACAGGCTATATACTTTCGGTGGTTTCAAAAATTGGCAACTAATTAGCTCTAGCCTGGTCTGAGACCAACTGTGGCAAAAGAAGGAAATAGAATAGAAGCGCGAGGTAGGCTCCAGCCCACCAGGTGGCATTTAGGAGCGCGCCAGGCGGAAAGTGCATAAGGCTTTCTTGTGCGTCAAACAGCGCCCGAAAATGGTTAAAGTTGAACGACCTGGAAGAATGAAGTGATAGCTGAGTCCTTGAGAGAAGAGCGAGCGTTCGCTGCGTACATTAGGTTGCAGGACTGAGGTAAGTGACATTACCTGTTGTCAAGTTTCCTATAGAAGACATACACAGAATCATGCGTACAGAACAGATCAACGATGAAACACGGTTGCAGCCAGGAGTCTTAGGGAAGCCACATGATCCATGGTCACTGCACCATTGCACTAAAAACTAATGCTTCGCCTTTCAAAATTCAGTCTACGATCAGCAATTACATTCTTTCATTCATCATCTTCTGAACTCTTCCTGTACTGTGGACTTGATTCCCTTCTCTAACTATTTTTGCCCGACGCTCTAAACAGTAAGTTGATCCGATATCATTTGTTCATTTAGAAGAAAATTCATCACGTGAACACTTTTCCAAGTATTGCACATAATAGTGCTTTGCAAACTAAACAATTTTTTGTTATTTGGTACTATTTTAAATAAGATTCGCGGTTCGACACGCTGTTTTGTTCCAGTTACCTAGCGATTTCATTGGTGTAACTGCGGCGTGAAGAGTAAAATAGTTCTCGATCTTGTAGTTACATACCTTACGTGGGTTAGCTGGAAAATGCTCATAGTGTATGCTGTTCGATCGCTTCCTGCGGCTGTTACAGAAGAACAGGCTGAAGGTGACCAACAGTAACCTCAAGCGCATTGCGACTGCACATATCGAAACTGCACAAATGCGACTAATGGATTTGCGACAAACACATCGTCTTCTTCTTTCTTTTGTGGAAAGTTGGTCATTATGCAGTCGCATAGTGTTGACGCAGTTCTGTAAGACGATCGCCGATCGTACGAAAAGAACTCACATCAGCCGGTCACAGAAGTCACGTAAGAAGCCGGCTAGAAAACCAATCCCACTAGATTCAAGTAAGTATGTATTGAGCTGTTCCTCAGAACAGTTATATTCCTTGCAATTAGAATCCTTGGCTTTGGGTCTGGATTATAAAATACCATCCATGTTTATGTTGAAGCTCAGGTGAGAACCTTATTGATTAATTATCAGATCTTCAGCCAACTAATGCTGACAACCCGGGCTGGCCTGAAACCAAATTCACTGATATAGTTGATCGGTTTCTCATGACTCCGATCAACGGCGGGCATGCTATAACAAAGCAACACCTGCAATCATTGAGAGGACTTGAATCAAAAAATGTGCTAATACTTAAGTTAGATAAAGGCTCCGGTGCAGTCATTTTAGAGAGGGACGCGTATGTGCAGAAAATGCTGGAGGGTCAAAAGAAGTCCCAGCAAATAGACACAGTGGACAATATCACCGAAATAGAAGATTGCACAGGAAGTCATCTCCAACTTATTTTACAACTTCGCATATTTGACGACATGACGCACCAATTCCTTAAACCATGTGGGTCATCGGCATCTCAACTCTACGGCCTCCCTAAGACACACAAGTCTGGGGTGCCGCGTAGGCCTATTCCGGCGATGATTAATTCTCCACAACATAAAATGGCAGGTTGGTTAGTCAGCATCTTAGCGCAATTAAGACGAAAGTTTCAGGCATATGCTGTTGAAGATTCCTTTGAGTTGATCGGTGACTTGGATAAAATCAATCTTGCTAACGAAATGACGTGCTCCACAGACGTTCAGTCACTATTTACATGTGTCCCACTTCACGGGACGATGGATTATATTTGTGGGCTTATCAAAAGCAGCCATACTACTCTACCTCCACCCAGTGATATTCTGAAAGAAACTTTATTATTATGCACTGAAAACATCAGTTTTCTTTTGCTTGTTTGATTCCACCATCAAATAGATGGGGTAGCCACGACAAGTCTACTTGGGCCCATCTTAGCAAAATTTTTTATGTTAAGGATTGAGCAAGGGTTAGCGGCAGACATAGCAAATCTGTCATACTACAAAGGCTATGTTGATAATATATTAGTATTCAGTCGTTCCAAACAGACAATAGAGAACCTAGCGCGACGCATAAATAGCTGTCATTCGAACCTGAAGGTAACATGTGAATTTGAGGCTGATAATTGCTTGCCGTTTCTAGATAAACTCATAATGCGCCGGGGAAGATGGTTATTTTGAGAATTATCCATGAGAACTCTCCGTGGTCTGGTCATTACCTGAACTTTAGTAGTTTCACATCGGTCCATCATAAACGTGCACCAATAAATACATTATTCAGACGAGCAAAACGAATCTGCGTACAAGACAGTTTTGCAAAGGAATTAGACGTGATCACCTCTGTACAACAATCAAACGGCTATCCGAAGAAAGTTCATAGATAGATATAGCAGACCAAAACCACCATCCAAATCGGTGGCCACAATGAAGAAAAAGGTTGATATGAAACTGCCTACTAAGGGTGACTAGAACGTGCACCAAACAACTCAAAAACTAGTGAATTCGGTTGAACAAACATTTAACACAACGGAACTCCGTGTATTAGCTCGGACCCAAAAACTGCCTGTCCCTTCAATCAAAGGAGACGTGCCTGTCGGTGCCACCTCACATTGTGTCTACCAGTTTACATTTCACGCGCGGAGGAAGTTACATAAGCAGAACCGAGAGGTGTTTGGTCTCCAGAGTGGAGGAACAATTGTCTAGATGGGTACAGAGCCCTGCAGTACAGAAGAACGACAATGTCTTTGAAATGCACAAACAACCAGCGTTTGCAGTCGCAAGACACGTCCTGACCACTGGTCACTTTATCGACCCGGTGTGTGCATTCAGAATCCTACTACGTCACTCCAATCCAAGATTCTTGCGGTTTGCTGAGGCTGTCGCAATCAATCGACTGAATTCAATCCTGTGTGTTCTGAAACAGTTGCTCGTAAACCTGACCCTTCTCTGGACCTAGTGACCTTTCTTACCCACCGATTGACTATCCACCCTATCCCTCACCGTTCGATAAAAAAACTGTTTCATGCGATTGCAAATTTAGTACTGATGAGGCAATACGATATGCCTGCATCTACCAGCTATCGTTTTCTGACAGTTCTGTCTATGCTTCTGAAGGGAATGAAATTTGATAAATTTCGCAATATGCCAAGAAAACCAGAGCGCAACTATCGGAACCCAACTCTCACAGTTTATACGCCTCTAACAAATAAAAAAAGGCGGCGTTTAAAGGAGCGCCATTTGATGCCAATCGTGAGTAGAGCACAATGGTTCACAACAGCTTCACTTATAGGCTTCGAGTGATCTTGGGTACGTTGGTCATTCTCGACTACACGTGAAGAAAATCTGAGAATATCCATGTGGCGTTTACCGCACAAACCTGTGCTAGACCCGCAGGATCAACCTTCCACTTGCATATTCTTTACACAGCAGAGCTACTATCCGTTTCACGGGATTCGGCTGGAATGTCGTTCAAAAGGCAAAACGGCCCTTTTCGCGCGAATCCTGGTTTTTAAATATTTTTGACAATTTTGAAATAAGAGTTCCGGGCATAGTACGTACAATACATCAGCTGTAAATTAACAGCGTTAATGGACAAATTGAATTACATCGAATAAGTCCCAAAAGTACTGGCTTGGTGATAGAAGAATATTCCACCATTTTCGCGAAAACAACCCGTTATTGGCACTAGCTCACTTTTTCAAGTCTTATGAATGCAATCATTGCAGCTATCGAGCTAACTTACGTCATTCTACAGCCTGAGAGTGCTTAATTGTGTGGAGTTTTGAAGGTCTGGTCGAAATGGAAATATACGACCATGCAGTGTTGGCATTACATTTCAACAAGAACGCCAACACATTTGATAGTGAACCATGTATGACAACACTGCCAGCTCTCTTGTCTATACGATATAATTATCATCCTTTATTTTGATATTTCAGGTAGATACTGGTCGATGAAACGTTGCTCTTTGAAACAGTTAGAAACGACGTGATCATATGGTTGTTTCCAACTTCGTTGTATATGGAATGGCGTAAAAGCAGTATATCAAGTCCCACTCTGTCACCACGAACCTCCAGAAGTAAATTCAACTCACTCTACTGCATTGTTTTCAACCAGATTGAGGTCGCACGACGTGTGTACGAAACAATATGCGGAAACATGAAATCAAGCTGCCTGCCGATAACCGGGCGGTGTACCTCTAAGGTGTGAACGTATACTACATTCTGAAACGTTTATCATAGCTAAAGTGAGTCAGGTTGGAACAGCTCTTAGTGAAAACGCATACTGCATTATGACCCGATTGACTCCAATTGTGATTAACGTATGGGTGTGCAGTATTTGCTAACACTAGTAGCTGCTCCTTCCGAATCATTTTCACCATAAACAACTTGGAGAACGAACACATGGGGAAGTGATGACAAACCTGTATTTGGAGCTTTTGGAGTACATGTTAATATTCATCTTTGATTCCGTTGATTGTCATATTGATTGGAATATCTTTCTGCACTGCAATATATACTTGGCGTTCTGAACATCATAGTGTGACTGACTGAGAGGTACACCGCCCGGTAATCGGCAGGCAGCTTGATTTTATGTTTCCGCATATTGTTCCGTATACACGTCGCGCGACCTCAATGTGGTTGAAAACAATGCAGTAGAGTGAGTTGAATTTACTTCTGGAGGTTCTTGTTGATAGAATGGGACTTGATATACTGCTATTACGCCGTTCCATTTACAACAAAGTTGGAAACAACCATATTGTTGTGGAGTGCAGCCAATCGTGTACGCCATGTCTGCATTGGGCAATCAGATTGTTTGACATTGACTTATATCTAAAGTATCCATGAAAGAGTAGATGAGATGTTGTGTGTGGTGTAGTGAATACACATCTTGCTTTGAACCTGACTTGTTCTACATGGTGACAGAAGTGAAGAACCCAGACTGGATGTGTGTGAGCCCAATAGCGGGATTGAATCTCCGACCGCCGCCACAGCTGAACATGGATGAAGATGAAGGACTTCCAGAAAGATGGAAACTGTGGAAGTTGCAATTTGAAGATTTCCGCACGCTAGCTCGACTACCGTCAGCCGGGAAGGAGTTCCAAATGGCAATGTTTCGACATGCCATTGGAGAACAGGCTGTCCGCTGCATTAATACATTTCCGTATGAAGCAGACGAAGACCCAGAAGACTGGGAAAACGTGATGAAGAAAATATAATGTTATTGTTTGGGATTTACGAACGACACTCTTGAGAGATATAGATTTAATTGCCGCGACCAAGACCCAGGAGAATCTGTAGATCAATTTGTTCAAGCTCTGAGATCCATGACCACAACATGCGGTTTCTGTAACTGCATGCATGACAAAATGATCAAAGATGGGTTAATTATCAAAATGAGAAACGCCAATTTGACAAAGAGAATGCTGAGGGATCCGCAGTTGACGCTCAAATAATGCACTGTTATGTGTCGAAGTGAAGAGGCAGCCGACAGAAAGGTCGGAGCCCTCAAAATTCACTCGACAGAGGATGTTGATCGCATGATGGCGAAAGAACCAAGAAACCCTCTAGCAGACTGCACTTTCTGCGGAAGAACCCATGGTTTCAAGAAAGAACAATGTGAAGCATGACGAAGAATTTGCACAAAGTGCTGTAAAGCGAATCACTTCTCTGTTTGCTGCAAGAATGGTCCAAGTTTGGCAAAGACAACCCAGCCTATGAGTTCCTCAGTGTGTGTGGTTGGAGTGAACGAACCCCACCAGGGTATACGATCTGCCGAAATTGAGTTGACTGGAATAAAAATAAACTTCCAGGTGGACTCAGGTGCAGGTGTCAACCTCGTCTCTCGGTCCTGCGTCCCAAACGAACCACTGACGAATACGAACCTCTTGCTTCGAATGTGGAATGGAACAACGGTGAGGCCCACGGGGAAGTTTACGACAATCCTACGCAACTCAATTAATGACAAACGTATCAAACAAATTTTGTTTGTGGCCAAAGAAAATTTTCCACTCTTCCTCGAAGTTGAAGCAATCGAAGCGCTGGAATTGGTGACATTTAACTGTGTACATAACGCAGTTTCGCCATTGACCAACATGTGTCTAAAATATTCCAGTGTTTTTGATGGTACTTTGGGAACCCTTCCAGGAGTCTATAAATTGATCATCGATTCGGATGCGAAACCTGTCGTGCTACCCATTCGTCGTTTGCCACTTACTGTGAAAGAGACATTTGAAAAGGAACTCAGACGGTTGACAGATCTAGGAGTATTACAGCAGGTAGATTATCCAACCGATTGGTTTAGTCATGTTGCTATAGCCAGCAAGACATCTGACGAATTGAGAATTTGCATCGACCCGAAACCATTAAACGCAGCATCAAGAGAGAAGTATTTTCGACTTCCCTTATTGGAAGACATTCTTCCCCAGCTAACCGGCGCATGTTTTTTCACCAAGATGGACTTATCCTCCGCTTTCTGGCATGTAAAACTGGACGAACAGCCCAGTTTGTTAACGACATTCGGGACACCTTTTGGTCGTTTCCGTTGGCTTCGTCTACCATTCGGATTGAAAGTCTCCAGCGAAATATTCCAAAAACGACTAATCTAAGCAATCGAGAACTTACCTGGTGTCATGCGTATAGCTGACGATGCTTTGAT
>JTDE01006718.1:9819-28119 GCA_014338405.1 Paragonimus skrjabini miyazakii | reverse complement strand
GATGTGAAAGGTATTGCTCGTTTCAATGGGATGATTAACTACTTCAGTCGGTTTCTGCCCTATTTAGCTCAAATCATGGAGCCAATCGGGCTACTGACCCATGGAGTAGGGTGTAGGAAGAAGAACAGGAGCGAGCGTGGAAACATATCAAACAACTAATCGCCAAAGCTCCTTTATTACGTTACTGTGATTCATGTCTGCCGTTAATGATACAATGTGACAGCTGCCAACATGGGATTGGAGCAGTTCTGATGCAGAACAGACAGCCGATTGATTTCCGAAGTCGAACCATGAATAGTGCCAAGACCCGATATGCACAAATCTAAAAGGAACTTCTAGCGGTAGTCCTTGCTACGGAAAAGTTCAACGATAGCACATTTGGGCGAAAATCTATCGTCCAAACCGACCATAAACCGTTGACAACTATCGTAAAAACGCCTCTGGACGAGGCGCCACGCCGTTTGCAAACAATGCTGGTACGCCTACAGAAGTACAACTTCGAGATCGGATACACTTCTGGCAAGAACATGGTACTAGCGGATACCCCATTGCGAGCCTCACTGGCAACGGAAAAAGACCACCATACCGGATATGAACAGATACACCTAACGCTAGCGAAATCAGACTCGCGGTTACTACAACTAAGGCAGGCGTTTGCCGATGACGAAGGGATGGAGAAGCTCGAAAAGCAAATCAGAAACGGCTGGCCCGACAACGCACAAAAATGAGTGAAATCATTCGTCTTTATTTCAAGGTCCGGGATGAGCTGACCACAGAAAACGGTCTTGCGTTTCATGGAGGACGTTCGGTTATTCCCCGAGCTGCTAGAAAACTCACTATGCAAGAAATACACCGTTCGTACCTCGGTGTGCGTAGTTGTACAAGACGCGCTAAGGATACCGTATACTGTCCAGGCATGACTAGTCATATCAAGGACTTTATTTCAACCTGTATAGCCTGCAAGCAGTACGGGACTCGACAGCCAAAAGAACCCATGGTGTGCCGCTCAGTCCTCAAGCGACCTTGGCAACACGTAGCTGTTGATCTATTCTCACAAGCAGACGAATCATATCTACTTTTGGTGGACTCTTTCAGCGATTTTTTTGAAATTGAGAAGTTGAATACTACATCAGCCGAGGAGATAATCGGCAGGTTTAAAGCCCAAATCGCAAAATATGGCATTCCAGAATGTTTGAGATCAGATGGTGGTCCACAGTTTTCAGCACAACAGTTTGCGGAGTTTGCTGAAAAATGGCGGTTCAAACACGAAGTCTCCAGTCCACACCACAGCCAGTTTAATGGTTAGGCGGAATCTGCTGTGAAGGAGGCAAGGCAAATAATGAAGAAATGCTTAACCAAAGAAGACGTCTACCTGGCACTGCTAGAAGACAGAAACGCCCCGTCAGCAGATATAGATTTAAGTCCGGCTCAACGGCTCATGGGAAGAAGAACGAGAACGCGAATACCACTTGTTGAAGATCGTCTAGCCCTACAAACCATCACGTGAGACACCGTAAGAAAACGTTTAAAACAACGAATGGAACGAGAAAGACATGTGTATAACGAAGGGTTTCGTGAGCTGCCAAGAATGGACGAAGGGGATACCGTTTGGATTCAGCCGTTCGGTATGGGCTCTGACAGATGGGCCCCAGGGGTTGTGGAAGGACGAGACGGTGAGCGTTCTTATGTGGTACGCACAAATCACGGAACATTAAGGAGAAACAGAGTGCACCTATGGAAGCAGGAAACTACGAACACAAGTTCCGAAGCAGCTGAATCCAGTTCTACTGAAGAGAACGATTTCGTTCTACGAAACCGAAGAATACCGAAGGTTGTTTAAAAAAGGAAGGATGTGGTGGAGTGCAGCCAATAATGTACGCCATGTCTGCATTGGGCAATCAGATTGTTTGACATTGACCTATATCTATAGTATCCATAACAGATTAGATGAGATGTGTGTGGTGTAGTGAGTACACATCTTGCTCTGAACCTGAATTGTTCTACATAAATGATTACGTCATTTCTAACTGTTTCAAAGAGCAACGTTTCATCGACCAGTATCTACCTGAAATATCAAAATAAAGGATGATAATTATAAATATCGTATAGACAAGAGAGCTGGCAGTGTTGTCATACATGGTTCACTATCAAATGTGTTGGCGTTCTTGTTGAAATGTAATGCCAACACTGCATGGTCGTATATTTCCATTTCGACCAGACCTTCAAAACTCCACACAATTAAGCACTCTCAGGCTGTAGAATGACGTAAGTTAGCTCGATAGCTGCAATGATTGCATTCATAAGACTTGAAAAAGTGAGCTAGTGCCAATAACGGGTTGTTTTCGCGAAAATGGTGGAATATTCTTCTATCACCAAGCCAGTACTTTTGGGACTTATTCGATGTAATTCAATTTGTCCATTAACGCTGTTAATTTACAGCTGATGTATTGTACGTACTATGCCCGGAACTCTTATTTCAAAATTGTCAAAAATATTTAAAAACCAGGATTCGCGCGAAAAGGGCCGTTTTGCCTTTTGAACGACATTCCAGCCGAATCCCGTGAAACAGATAGTTTCCTCTAATAGTGAGCTGATGTTTATATATCCGTTATATGCTTCAAATCAATCAATCACTCATTATTTTTATTATCATGTTGGCTCCTAACCACTACTTGTCGTGCTCTTGGGTCAGTGAGCTACCGGTACGTTTTGATCGTTTCCGAGTGGCAGCCACAAATCCCGGAGAATCCTTCATACTACGACTTATCAATGCACAATTAACCTGTTTTCATCTTGTAGTTTCAACACTTTTACTTCACTTCGTTGATAAATTGACGACAATATGGATTTACCTGACTCCGAGGAGCCGCACGTGAAAATAAATTTAACGGTAATCAAGCGCGTCAGCTTGTCCGGCCGTATTAGCATTGCTGGCGTATGTGTATGTGGGTTACGGGAAAAGCCACTGCCTCGTTCGTGCTCTCGTGTAAGGATTGGGCAAAGATGTCCATGCATTTTTAAAGTCCATAAACCAGTTGTTTGTTTTGACTGTGTGAAGTGGTTCGTGGAAAATTCCACCGCGTTGATCCGTATACTGCTTCGACTGAAGTGACTTCACGATCCGCACTCAGAATCTATCAGTACTCAGTAGGTTGGACGACGAGCATTTCTTTCACTTGTGTTTGTATGCTTGGCGACTAATAAAGCAGTCAATAAGAGCGCTTCACCACAGCATTCGAAATGGGTGGTGACAGGTGGTCGTTTTACTATGTTCACAACAACCCCCCCAAGGCAAATCGCGGAACAGATGGCACTAGAACTGCACACAACTATTTGCATTTATCACAGAAGGCACATCAAAATTAACTACTCATTGGTAGAGAAACATTCTTGAAAGTCCCACTGGCAGTATTTGAAGAGGGAATGGTCATCAACCAGAAGGTGAAACGATCCACACATGTGGGCAAGAAAGCCTATTCAACAGAAGGTGGCCGCAATCTAACAGCTTCCACATGGTTGTGGAAGAATCCGTGAATCGCTGCAGGGAAATGTCCGGGTAAGCAACTTACATTGTGGGTAGATCTTCCTACTGTGGCAGTATGGGAAGGAATTGGCCCAACTGCGTATATCCTTGTGCGCAATAAGCCAGACATAACGTTGTCAAGTTATTTATGAGATTTCGCTTACTTTGGGGTGTGAGAGCAAGCGAGCAAGGGTCCAACGAGGGCTTTCGAGCCAGTGGATCAGGGGGTACAGGAGTGAATGAGCAACTGTCTCGCGTGATGCTGGCACGGGAATGAGGCGAGAGATAACGGGTTAGAGCGAGGGGTGTAAGAAGGAGGCAGGATGGAAGGGATTTTTCGTGCGATAATGTTCGTGTTAATGCCAGATAATATGGAGGCCGCATTCATGTGTGGTCCAAAGGCTGCGTCTGAAATGACATCACCGGATCCTGAAATATGACAAATGTCCGTCGTAAAGTGTGCGATTAATTGACTTGAATGTTAAATGCAGACGATCATTCCCTGTGACGTAGCGTTGGGGGAAATCGTATTGCCGGGAAAAATCGTTTTATTAGCTTTGTGCCTTTTACAAAAATTGAAATCGTCGAACTTCGCGTTTTGGACTCCTATTTGTTTGTTTTAACTGACCCTTAAATGAAAACGACCTTGTCGTGTATGTTTTTCGAAATTCGTTATGGCTGCTACTGTTGTGGTTGATTGCGTGTTACAATGTTAACACATTGATGCTGGGGTTATTCTTCATTGTTTTTTTCCAATTTTTTTCATTTTTTGATTATAGTCTTTTGGTTTATTTATTTTCATTTTAAGGAAATGGAGTATATTGCATCTTTTAAGGCGGTGTTTAAGAATCGTGAACTTTGCACTTTCTCACAGTTCCAAGATTGCCTTCAGGGATGAGTGGAAGATTGCTCTGAGGTAGAATAAGTTATGGTGGCATGGTTTCCTGAAAACCATGCCGATTTATTACCATTGTACGGTATATAAGATGCGCAGAGGTGTATGCAATGATGTGCAACATGTCTGGTCGGTTAACCGTTGTTAATTTTAACAAATCAGCTTTCCAGGCACATGTTGCAGATCACGATTTCATGTGGTCCGACGAGGTGCGTGTCTGGTTGTGAGCTCTTTCGGATTGGAGCACAGCCACCATCCCAGTCGTCTGCCATATGAGTCTCATCCTGCGAATCGTGGACTCACCGTCAGTGAATTGAACGAATGCAGGAGTCTGTTTCAATACAATACACCAACTGTTGACATCAATCACTATGTAGCGGATGTTTACGGAAAGTTTATCACAATTGCTGACGTTGGAAACATCCGCCGCAAGTTAAAGCCCGCAATGTCAAGTGAGTTTGTTATGTAAGATTGATCACGGAGCATCAGAGAACATTGATGCAGCACTGTCGGTGATTAGATATGGTGCTCACCATGTGGGATGAAGACAACAGACATACGCATATCTGCTTTGCCCAGCGAACGTAAATTGAACTACTCCAACATTTCGCGCATGTTGTGATTGTGGTTATCACCCACGGGATAACGGGCACAAGTATGTCACTGTACATCTCGCACACTTTCGAAGCTGGAACCTATATCGGTTCCTCGTAACAGATGGTATGGGACAAGGCCGACCCGTGATGTACGGGTAAGTCCGTAGCGAGAAGTATGCGTCACTACGCAGACTATTCGAAATTTTTCGAAAAACGATGGGCGAGCAGAGTGAGGCGAAGACGTTTGTCATGGGTAAAATGGCTGGGCAGATTAGGGCAACCCATGTGGTGTTCGGCTGCGACACCATGTTGTGTTACTTTTTGTACGTGGTGCCCTACGTAATCGCGTAAGCGGGTGAAATTTGTCCATCCCATTTGTCAAAGAACGACCTGTTTTGGCAGTCGTTTACTCTTCAGTCCAATGGCTACGGCAAACAATGAGGATGAGTAAGTCGCACTGTTACACTACTTACCGTGGGTTCAAACGTGGTTTGTATATCATCGGCCGAGCCGATAGGAAGTTCGTGAATTATTCGTTGTGTAATTGGCCGTACATCCAGCCGAAGTGGGCCATCCATGCGCAAAGCCATGTTGTCCACTTCGGCAACCACACGAATAATAGACTGGAAAACGCAAACAGGTGGTTGAATAAGAGAATGCACCCTAGATACTTCCTGGTCGTTGCCATTCAGAAACTATGAATCAACAGTGAATGGCAGCTGCGGGAGTATGAAGTACAAACCATCTATGGGTGCGGCCGTCGTGAGGTTGTCGAGATTGACTGGTACGTGAAGAAAATTCCTCGCAGAATGACCACGTTCGCAAGTCACCTTGTCCAAAAACATCTAAAGGGACGAACTCCACGACTCCATTTTAAAGCAGCACCTGAGTGCAAGGTAAGCGGTTCTTTAGAATCACCTTGAACATGGCAGCCTCGTGTGCAGCAAGATGGCGACGCTTTCGTCGTGGATAGCGTACAGGGGACATGTTAATGTATTTTTTTCACCGTACAATGTGCTTCTATGCATACGCATTCTGTCGGTGTTTCTGTAACATTTCTACCCCTACGGTAAGGTCTTTTTTAGTTTTCATTACCATTCAAGAGGTCACTTCCCCATTTACGAGCGGTGACTGACAGATCACAACTTGCCAACTCGACGGTTGGTGGGCCCGCAGCTTAGGCCACTTGCTGCAGCCAATTTCAACCGTCACTATAAATCCCCGCATCATGCACTTTAAAAACTGCATGATTGCAACAATCGCACGACGGTGACCTGCTTCAACGGCCTCATTGCGTTTGCTAGTAAAATAGTGAAACCTACTAAGATTGGCTTAACTTTGTTTGACTTCATCATTGGCTTACCTACAAGCAGTTTGCAACCGAGGTGGGTGAAGAAGCCTAGAATAGGATTGCCATGTGGATACTTCGGCGACCCGGTTCAGATGGACAGCTGTCGCTGTGATACCGATCAGTTGATTTTCCACTCCATATGCATCCAAACGGCATATATAAATGAACGTCCATTCTGTGGCAAGCAGCTTCAACCTCAGTTACCTGGTAAGTGCACGTTTCGAATACTTATTTTTGTCGGTTCCCTTTATCTCAGGTGTTGTTCGCACTTATCCAGTGATTATAGGAAGCAAGTCTCGCAAACCAACCGCAACGGATGTCAACTTAGGCGGGTCCGCTGACAGTGTACCGCTTGCACATCGGCCGAAGAAAGGGCTAATCAACATAACCTGAAACAATTATCCTACCGATATAACTGAAGAAAGTGAGTCCTTTCATAAATGTGTACAAAGTTTTCTCGCAGATATCAGATGCGATGAACGACATGATGATGAAGACTACATCTGATACACGGTTTCAATCATCCGGGAAGACATATAAAACGTGAAACACAACGGCTACATTCTGTGCTGAAAAAAGCGAAGGTAGTATGTACCTTTCACCATAATCATCAAATACACAATTCACGTTTTTCTCCCCGCGTTTTCATCCCCAATGACTTTGCTCTTCCACCTATTTGGTTCAGCATAAGTTTCGGTTTTGCTAAACTCATAAGGTAGAACAAATGAACGGAGCAGTTGTAAATGTCTAAGCATGGAGTACAGTTTAGCATGACTCATAGGGCAGGACAGTTGGACAGGGCAGTTATAAGTGTCGTAAGCCTTCAAGCGGAAAGTGTTCCTCGATGTCGTTCGTTCAGCAGGTCACCCCGTCTACATTCCGGCGTACGTCGTGACTCCATGGAAAAGTTTACAATAGTGGTAGCAAAGAATGGCAAACCATGGAGAATACAACTAAGAAGAACCATTAACTAGTCCAGCTTTTGTGCATTATCCTACGTTGAAATAAGTTTATAGGCGTACCTTACTTTTGCAATTTTGTAAAAAGTTTAGTCGCCATGTTTCAGCAACGGTTCAATCGTCGGAAATATAATAACGTTTCCTGCTTAATTACGTCCAAATGTAAACAAAAGCATATGGTTCCACTTCTATGACATCGATTTTCATTATCTTCCACCAACAATTCTCCGATATAACGTAGAATGCAACTTTTCGTCCGTTCATCCTTACGCCATTGAACTACCCCACATTTCTTGCTTACGTCTTTGAAAGATTGAAGCAAGGAAATTTCCAGGCAACAGAATAATAAGATCTCAAGAATTGAAACACGTCACGGAATTTCAACAGTTTCAACAACTTGAAAACTATTTTAATTAAAAGATAGCGGAGACATTCACGGTCTACCGATTACAAGCAGCAATTACTGAAGTGGACGGATTTCACCGGGGTGGTGTCGATGGATTTTTCGTTTAGTAACCAGTTGAGCGCGTACATATGTGGGTCATTTTTAGTCAAAACACTGAGAACGCGACATTCTAATAGAGGTATTAAAGGCAACTTGATAAATAAATACCACGTCGGTTCCTCCCGGAACTACTGTAATTGTGCTGAGCAGAGGAGTTTTTCGGGGGGGAATAATGAGCAGTGACACATTTTTCAGGGCTTCTTCAGCTACATCAGGTGAGATATCAGATGAGAGAAACAACCGGATGTTGGTTGGTTATTGAAATGCGAAAAGGCATTGGTTTCACTAGGTACTTACTTGCCAGCGCTGAACCCACGTAGTGCTTGAAAACTGAAAAATGAGGAGATCGGAGGGTGGCTGTTGCATATGTGAATACTGTAGCATAAAATGGCGATAACAGTTGACCACAGCATTTATACGCTGAAATTTTATAATGGATTCAGAGATAAGGAAACTTTGTAATGGTTTATCCTGTGCCAAACAGCCGGATACCCTTAGCGTCATTTAAACGCCCTGAAATTCAGTGAATCAACGCCAAGAATGCAATCAGATGGATCAATGGTAAGTTCAGGCTGGGCAAAACGCTCGACCATTAAACGGAGATGCTGTCCTTGATCGCAGTAATCTCGACTAGCAATCGACATATGGTTCATGGGCTCAGTGGCTTGGAGTCTGGAATTGAAAGCTGGAGCTTTCAAGGCTCCCTTATTTTGATGGACAGAATATGAAAGTCCTCAGCAAATGGCCGAAATGAAGATGAAGGTGCAGTATGTGAACTAAAGCAAAAGATGTTGGTCAGGGCGAGTCTTGAAAGTTTCTACAGAGTCAACACGAACATTTGGGTCAGGTAGAACATTCCAAACCATGCAAATGCGTAGTGAGAAGAAGCTCTGTTTTCATTCTTGTCCGTTATGTTGGACCTCTGGTGTTAGGGAACGGCCCCTTGCTATCCTGCTTTTTCCCCCGTCGAGCATCAGTTGGTGGGGATAATCAGAGGACTTCGTTACCAAAACGACTAGTACCGAGTCACGTTTTAGCCGACGATACTTTAAAAGTAACTTGCCCAAAGTTTTAAGTCTTGTCTCGTTCGGCTTAGTTTTCAGGCCCCGGACTGCCATAATGGCAAGACCTTGCACAAACCCTAAAATTAATTTGTCCCTTTGGAGATGGGGCGACCAGACCACAGTTCCATCCTCTAGATTCGGTCGAACGAAACTTTTATCACAAAGCTGAAAACAGCTAGGGTTGAACTGGCTGGGAAAACGTTTCAGTAACGCCAGGATGTTGCTGACCTATTTTGCATTTATTTCACCGTTTGCGGAGTATGAGAGGGTGTACAAAACAATGGTTCTCGAGTCTCTCACGATGAGAATTTTCCAAAGTGGGTACCCGTCGAGGTAATACGTGGTGTTCAGAGAGCTGTGAATGTGCGTAACCTTACACTTATGAACGGTAAATCCAAGTCGGCTCACTGGAGACCAATCCCGTGGAGTGTTGAGGTACTTTTGTACGGTAAGAGGATCCCTGGTAGCGTTTACGGCATGCCAAATCTTGGCGTCGTCAGCAAACGGTAATAAAGAGTGGGTGAATGAAAGAGGCAGATGGTTGATAAATAACAAACTTAGAAGCGGCCCAAGAATTGAGCTTTGGGGCACTCCACTGAGGTTAAGCATGCAGATAGTTAACGCAGTGTTTACCCGCACCCTGCGCAGACGGCTAGCAAGACATAACTCGAGCCAGTGAAGAAAATTGCCTTGTACCTCACGATGGGGAGCCTTGTCGAGTAAAATAGCATGATCCACGTGGCTATTTGCTTTGGCAAAGTCCAGGTATGTGACGTCAATTTTGTTGCCTTGATTAACTGCTTTGATCTAATGATCGGTGGCTATCAGCAGATTTGTGATTCACGAATGGCTCTTGTGAAACCTGTGTTGCACATTGGGGAAGAACTTACAAGAGGTGCAGTACTTATAAAGCGAGCCCTATACAAGCGCCCCTAAAATTTTCAAAACGTTCAGTAGCAGAGCAACTGGTCTGTAATCACTAGGACAGTTACATCTACCACCCTTCAAAATGTGCATGATGTTGGGGAGCTTAAAGCTACTGGGTACTGTACCCTTAGACGCAGGTTATGTAAGCAGCAAGCTAAGTGGATCAGCAAGCTGTCCACTTGCTTCATACTAGGCCGCGGGTAGTATAGCGCTAGGCCAAATGAGCTGTTGCTGAGGCATCTATGCCTAGCCAACACCGCCGGGGGAAAGTATCCACAATGCAAGTTTAATCAATTTCAGTGTCAGGACGAGCCTGAAAAGCTGGCGGCGACTGCGCTTAAGCACTGCTGTAAAAATCAACAGATGCATAAGCGGATTCTCTATCAAAGCTAATAGTACCTGATGGAGCTAAAAGTTGTGGAATCCCAGCTTTTGCCCTGCGAGTTCACGTGACAAATCTGAAGAGGCCATTTGGACCAGCAACAAAACGTTGCGTAAGGCGTTATTGATGACGAAGACAGTCATGTCGAATTAGCGATGTACACCTATTTCTCAAGACAACGTACATTTTTTGGACCCCTTCAGATCCTGATAATCGATAGCACGTCGAAGCATACCATTACTTCGGAGTGACTTTGAGAGTGATAAAGCACAGTTGACTTGGAGACTTGTTCCGTTTGGTGCCTGGAAACGATGTAGATCCACCAACAGTTGTGAGGAAAACGGTATTAAGCTTCTCAGATAGATCTTTCGTGATGCTATTTCCGAGGTTCGTACACCTATGATTTCCCCAGCCTTATATTAACGCGGATCGGAAGTCACAGTGAGAAGACGGTGGATCTACAAACAAATTTTATCTATTTATATACTCACCGTACACAAGCGAACTCTGATGCAACGACAAAGGGCGCTAAAGAGCTGGGCGTGAGAGAACCTTCAGCACAACCGTACGGTAGCCGCCAGAGAGGACGAATGTCAACGGAAATTCCAGTCAACCTCCAGAATTTAAACAAGTGTCAGACTGGTTGAGCGGCGTTTCGGAAGGTAGTGGCTGAAACCTTGTTATTCTAGTGAATGTAGTCTACAATAGAAAAGATGGCGCGGATTCCTTATACAGCTACGAGTAAAACTGGGACACCCACGCCAACATACTAACTTTGATGCTAGTGGTTTGTAGTAAATTTACATTCACCAGGTAATGTAAACCGGCGCGGTGGTACTGGCAAGGCAACTCCCACGTCGCATGGAGTTTAGGATTTTGGGGACGTCGAAGGTGATCTCATTACAGGTTTTATGATTTCTGAATCTGTTGTTGCTTCTCTGCTAAAAGTAATGAGGTTGCATTAGCAAAAGTATTTTCACAAAGACCGGCTGTAGGAGTTGAGGAAGATTCCAAAGTCTTGGACTTGATTATCATGTAGTCTACAGACGGTTGAACATTGGGACCGCATTCAGTTTCTGTATCGGATTTTGGTGCGTCAACGGATGAACGCACAATTTTATCCATTGCAGGAAGTCGATGGACGTGTAGAGATTTCCTTATTTTTGTTTGCAAACGATTTTTCATTTCTGTACAACAACCCCGTTGTACCACCCTTGCATTTTATCGAAATTGATAAAAGTGACCTTGTAATCCAATACAAATTTCGTGCACGTCGGTCTACTCTTATCTAGGTTGCGCAGTCGTTTGACGATAATACACGGATCTATCATCCAATTTTCTAGCTCCGTTGTACTACGAACATCATCGCATCCCTGATCGCGCTTCAGCAGTCCAGGGCAACTCTGTGATATTACCCACTTCCGGATACTGGTAATTTGGAATATTGTGGTGGTCATCTCGAACACTTGTGAACACTTTCCTGTGAGTCAAATCCTTTTGATTACCATAACTTGCTGGAACTTTGTAACTATTTTGTCTCATTCTTTCATTTTGTTATCACCGATAGCCTAGTGAGGTACACTCGCATTCACCTAGTCTATTCAGTAACTAGTCCTGACCACTACAGACGGAGACAAATTCCCCTTTGGCAATGCGTGAAAGAGAACGATTGGATTGAAGAGCATCGGTAAGAACTCACCGGCTTTAAAGGACCTGGATTTGGTGGCAAGTAACACCAACCGACAGACATTGCCGCTGCAGTGTTGCAAATGACCGTTTGACTTTGAGTCACAAAACGTCGTTCTGTTGGTCATTATTCCTTCGTTGTGTAGGAAATGCTATAATTTTCCGGAGGTAAAATGCAGTTCGCTGTCCGGATAAATATAAAATGGCACGCTAAACAGAGAACAGCTTGCAGAAAATATCAGTGATATTTGATGCTCTCACACTCCTTAGAAAAATTTGAATTAAAGCCTCGAATATTCACCAGTTTCAAGGAAGTCGAACGCAGTAGCCCAGTGGAATCAAAATTCAGTCTTTCACACGGACGTGTTGCTCTGATCAGGCTTTCTGTGGGTATTTTACAAAACCTCGGTTTCAGCTGGGCACACTTTTTACAGCTGGACATAATCATCTACACAGCGGTGACGCGGTGCATTCAGAGGATAATGCGTCCATAACTTTATTGTTCCAAGTGCAGCAGTAGATCATATCAAAACCGTAACAACGGGGTTTTCTGCGCCGCCGTGGGAATTTATATTTCCAATTTTCCTTAGGTGACATGTCTCACATAAGAGCGACTGATCACTGGTCAGTGACTGATCGAAAATACATGTCACGGAAATAGTGGCGCTCTTTTGTGATGGTTTTTGATAGTGCATGCTTCTTTTTCCACTGAGAAGTGATGTGGCTCAGTGAATGGTGACGACCTGGAAAAGGAGGCCCTCGGCCTTCCATTTTGTGTTTACGTGGCAGCGGTGGCAGAATCTGAACTGTTAGTTCCTGTTTCGAAGGATAATTCTGGGTTAACAGTTGTTACCAGGGATAAACAAGCTCATTTCTCAAAACTTTGTAGGACTCTGATACAACATTTTAAAGAGGAAATGTTTTGTTTTCGACCAGAGTCTGGAGTTTATCAAGCAATTTTGATTTCTATTGAAAATAATATGTATAATAATCAGTGATTCGGCGTTGGGATTTCATTTCCCTTAGGGGTGGCAAGTTTTGTGACTGGTGAAGCCAATCGGGTTCTGGTTCTATCACTGTGAGAAAAATCGTATCCGAAGAGCCTGACTAGTTTGGCAGTAATGACACTTTTACTCTTTAAAACAGTACATTCCCTTCAGAAGTTTAAACAAAACGGTCAGGAAACGATAACTGGTAGACGCAGGCGTATCGTATTGACTCATCAGTATTAAATTTACGATCGCATGAAACAGTTTTTTATATCGAACGGTGAGGGGTAGGGTGGATACCCAGGTAACACGACCGACTATCGAGTGACTACCGAGTGACTAACGAGTGACTACTGACCGACTCACGATCTGCTGTCGAGTGCGATCACTGTGCATCTGGTAGTCACTCGTTAGTCGGTCAAGGGGAAAATTTTTCGTAGCCCTTATTTCGTTACGAACGCCTGTCGGTTTACACACTAAAGACCCTGACTAACGAGCACGTCACATTTTCAAGCTGATTCCCAACGAAATCACGCCTTCGCGCAACAGTATCGAAATATCGGTAAAATTTTAAAGCTAACGGTTTTGAGAAATACATATGTAATGGAAGAACACGAAATGTACACCAGGTTTAAAGAAGCAGGTAATTTCCCGTAATTGCAACTTCTGCCTTCTCTTGGGTCAATTCGCTTTTTACATTTTGTATCCATCGATGGGCATTTTGACATCCACCTGACAATCAGAATCCAACTGAAGTTGGAATATCACAATTAATATTAGAAATACGACAATATGCCACTTCAGTGAAATCAACGAGAATATTACGCTAAACCATTAAATCAAACGCTCATTAGTCTGTCCTAAATGAGGGACCATCAAAATGCAAGGTGAACTTGCATTATGCAAGTTCTCAGAGTATAACTGAAAATGGAATATCTCAGTTAATATTAAAAATACGACAATATGTCACTGAGGTAAAATCAACAAGAATATCCTACTGATCAATAGAACGAAAACGCACCATTCGCAGTTCTCCACACAATACACACCCACATCCCACATTGCAAATGGCCGACTAATTTGAAGCCGCGCTCACGAAATTATGGTCAGATGGTGTAACTAAACAATAATAAACCGATAGCAATTGAGTTTTGAACATGCAATCCACGTCCTTCCCATTTGTCTCGCTTGCAAGGTTACAAACAGTGAAGTCTAAATTGCCTTATCCGTGAAATTGTTGAGTGACTAACGTAAGTCACTCAATAGTCACTCGATAGTCGGTCGGCCGACTAAGTATGCTACTAGAGTAGTCAATCGGTGGGTGAGAAAGGTCACTAGGTCCGGAGAAGGGTCAGGTTTACGAGCAACTGTTTCAGAACACGCAGGATTGAATTCAGTCGATTGATTGCGACAGCCTCAGCAAACCGCAAGAATCTTGGATTGGAGTGACGTAGTAGGATTCTGAATGCACACACCGGGTCGATAAAGTGACCAGTGGTCAGGACGTGTCTTGCGACTGCAAACGCTGGTTGTTTGTGCATTTCAAAGACATTGTCGTTCTTCTGTACTGCAGGGCTCTGTACCCATCTAGACAATTGTTCCTCCACTCTGGAGACCAAACACCTCTCGGTTCTGCTTATGTAACTTCCTCCGCGCGTGAAATGTAAACTGGTAGACACAATGTGAGGTGGCACCGACAGGCACGTCTCCTTTGATTGAAGGGACAGGCAGTTTTTGGGTCCGAGCTAATACACGGAGTTCCGTTGTGTTAAATGTTTGTTCAACCGAATTCACTAGTTTTTGAGTTGTTTGGTGCACGTTCTAGTCACCCTTAGTAGGCAGTTTCATATCAACCTTTTTCTTCATTGTGGCCACCGATTTGGATGGTGGTTTTTTGCTCTACTTTGCCTATCAATGGACCATGCCAATTCAAAGTATGTACGTTTTACAATGTGAGAAGTGTTCGGTCAGTATTTATTGTAATCAGTGCATGTGGATGTATGTAAAAGACCCACAGTACGATAGTTTGACTAGTGGAGTATAGGTATGCAGGCAGTTGAGATTAACGAAAAGCACATGCTCTTCTTTATTACCATTTACAGACAACTTACGTAAGACTTCTTTATTGGTTGGTTGTTTCTCATCTGTTTTACCTTGCTCAAAACCAGGGAGTTATTTTTGTCCTGTCATCCGGGAGACTGACGGAGGTATGGTAACACGAGCATTGGATTTGTTCATAACTGTTAGTGTGGGTATGACATTATTGCTGACGGTGATTTCATTGCCGCTCCCCTCCATTATTTAGGCTCTGGCATCCAAGAGATCGCTTGCATAGTCCTGATGAGGACTTGATCAATGTTATTCTCGCTGCTGACTCAACAATATACTGCGTTCTACATACCACTGGAGATCCCAAAACGCTGTAGAGGGGAAGTTTTTCTTCTCCACTTGTCGCAGCAAGGTCGGTTCATCCCAACTCACTGGTGTAAGAAACTGGACATCAACCGACTACTAGTCCTGTGATCTGGAATGAACCAAAGTGAACCGAACCGAACATGCCTTTACTCCGAAGGCTACAAATTTGGTCCTACCAGGTGATGCAGCTCCGCAAGAAACCAGTGAAACCAATGAGATGAGGGCTGTAGAACTCTACTCCCTCCTCCTTCTTGTTTTGCAATTTACGTCGGACTATCTCAGCATAAGTGTGTTCATGTATCGCCATTGAGTAATCAAGATTTTCAAATGGGCTACTCGACCCCTGAACATGTCCCTCGTTCTTAACTTACCCCTTGTCCACAGCGATAGTAAGCTGTCATTTGCGTACGCAGCTTGTAAACCCTCTTTTCAGTGTGCAGGCAGAACAGTTTTGCCTCTCTTACCACTGTATGATCAGAGTGACATAGAAGCGTCGCATTTACTTATAAATGTAACATTGTTCATTGTCAATTGGTAGAAGGCATGAGTCGCCGACTGTTTCAGCCTCTTCACACCGGAGTAATCAGGGCGTTAGCTATCCTCCTTCTTCCAGCGCGCCATCATATGCGCATAACCGCAACATATACAACTGAGGGACCACATGTATACTATTGGTTGTATCCAGATGGGTGTGTATATATGCGTGGTGATCTCAGTACGGCTGTCTTCATTCTATTAACGAGCATATACCCCAGTTGTTTTTTGGTTCATTTGTCTTATTCTCTTCCTTTATGTACAAGCATAACACTGCTTTTGTAAGTTGCGGGTATCAGGCAGACGAAACCTAAGGTAGGATCCTCACAGTCGAAGCGCGGAAAGCTGTTGCCTACCAGCATAAAAACTGGACTTCCAGGCTACTAGCCGCCATGTCCTGTGAACTGAACTGAACTGAACTTTTCCGATACCCAACAAATTGTAGTATAGGGGTGATCAAGTCTAAATTCTTTGCAAAACTATCTTGTGTACTGATTCGTTTTGATCGTGCGAATAATGTATTTACTAGTAAGCGTTTGTGATGGACCGGAGTGAAACTACTAAAGTTCATGTAGTGACCGGACAACGTGGATTTCCTGTAGATAGTTCTTTATGAGTGTGTCTAAAAACGACAAACAATTATAAGCCCCAAATTCACATGTTACCTTCAAGTTTGGATGACAACTAGTTAAACGGCGCACTGGATTATCTATTGTCTGTTTAGAACGACCGAATACCGGTGTATCATCAACATAGCGTTTGTAGTATGACAGACTTGCTATGTCCGCCGCTAACCCTTGCTTACTCCTTAACATGAAGAAGTCTGCTAAGATGGGCCCTAGTGAACTTCCCATGGCTACCCCAACTACTTGACAGTAGGACCGATCAAGAAAACGGAAACTGATATTTTCAGTATACAAGGATAATGTTCCCTTCAAAATATCACTAAGTAGAGGTAGAGTAGTATGGCTCGTTTCAACGAGCTCGCAAATCTAATCAATTGTTTCGTGTAGTAGGGCATTTGTAAACAGAGACTGAACAGTTATGCAGCAGATCAGCTCGGTAGCAAAATTAATTTTGTCCAAGTCACTGATCAACTCAAAAGAATCGTTAATAGAATAAGCCTGAGACTTTTGTTTTAATGACGTTAGGATGGTGACCAACCAGCGTGCCTATTTGCAGTATGGAGAATTAGTTATCGACAGAATAGGCTTGAACGGCATTCCTTTCCATCTACCCTACCCCCATAATTGTTCGATATAAAAAAATTCCGTTTCGTATTGTTGTAAATTTGGTACTGATAAGTCAGTACGAATTGCTTACATCTACCGATTTAGGTTCTCTGACTGATTTGTTCAAACTTTAATTCTTGTTGAAAGTTAATTGAAAGTTGGCTGCTTCATTGGGTCGTTTCAGGTTTTTCATATATTGCACTTCATCCTCGCTGTAAAAGGTAATATTGCTCAAGTGAGCGTTATGATGATCTGACCGATAACTCTATAAGAATATGATACGCCATTAGCCACAATGAATTGAATGCGACAGATCGCGAAAAGATCCCAACGTGCGCAGAGTGTGGTGAAAGCTTTATTTTAAGTTTGACTAGTACTTGATGATAGTACGGAATGAAAGTGAGAAACCGATGAATGAAAAGTTCCAAACTTTAAAAGATTCCGGACGTGGAATGGTGGAGGCTATGGAACAAACAAATCGTCGTAAACTAGGTGTACGTCAGAACATGTGCAGTTGAACAGATGTGTGAACTACAATAATTCTCGATACAAAATAACGAGTGAAGTCAAGGACTGGACTCACCAAATATTGACAATGTTCGTGAGGCGTCCAATGATGCGGGAAAATATTCAGATTATTCCAAGCGTAACGGAGGATGCGAAGTAACCGAGCTGAAAGTAAATCCAACAAATTAGATGTTTGAAACTGGGTAGCAACCACCGGCGTCGTAGGAAGAACCAGCAAGCGCGTGTAGCAGAGTTTATTTGAAAACGTGTTGTGTTGTTGTTTTTACTGAAGTCAAACAAAAATGTTCAACGTGGTCTGATGTAGCAGTTACGCAATGTTAGCAAAATGAAGTACAAAATAATGAGAACTCTACACATGCATCAAACGATAAAGAAAAGTCCGAAGAACCGGTATATAGGCTATCAGTTTTATAAGGAAAACAGGTACTGAAACGAGAGGAGAATAAAAATGTGAGTCAGTATCGTAAGGCCCGTGAATAATCATATTAATTTACACACGTTGTATGTAGCCTGTCGGCAATACCTCGTCACACTTTTCTGCTGCCAATTCACCAAGAAAGTCAACTACAAATCACAGGTCGGGTCTCAGGTAAAATTTGGTGTAAACAGTGGTGACTGGCCTTGTGGTGACTGTCACTGAACCTATTTCTCATTACTGTTGTTTTATTACATTGCTGACTACACGTTGTGCAATTGCGCTCGAGAAATAAATTA
>JTDE01006717.1:0-13490 GCA_014338405.1 Paragonimus skrjabini miyazakii | reverse complement strand
TGGGAGAAAAACTAACGTCCAAACCGACCATAAACTATTGACAACTATGCCTCTGGACAAGGCGCCATGCCGTTTGCAGGCAATGTTGGTACGCTTACAGAAGTACAATTCCGAGATCGGATACACTCCTAGCAAGAACATGGTGCTGGCGGATAAACTATCGCGAGCTCCACTGGCAACGGAGGAAACAAACTGCACCGGATATGAACAAGTACACCTAACGCTCGCGGAATCAGACTCGCGGTTACCACGAATAAGGCAGATGTTTGTCGTTAACGAAGAGATGGAGAAACTCGAACAGCAAATCAGAAACGGCTGGCCCGACAACGCACGACAAGTGAGTGAAATCATTCGTTCTTATTTCAAGGTCCGGGATGAGTCGACCACAGAAACGGTCTTGTGTTCGATGGAGAACGTTTGGTTATTCCCCGAGCTGCCAGAAAACTCACTATGCAAGAAATACACCGTTCGCACCTCGGTGTGCGTAGTTGTACGAGACGCACCAAGGATACCGTATACTGGCCAGGCATGACTGGTCATATCAATGACTTTATTTCAACCTGTATAGTCTGCAAACAGTACGGGGCTCGACAGCCAAAGGAACCCATGGTGTGCCGCTCAGTCCCCAGGCGACCTTGGCAACACGTAACAGTTGATCCATTCTCGCAGACAGACAAGTCATATCTACTTTTGGTGGACTAGTTCAGCGACGTTTTTGAAATTGAGAAGCTAATTGCTACATCAGCCGAGGAGATAATCGGCAGGTTGAAGGACCAATTCGCAAAATATGGCATTCTTGAGTGTGTGAGATCAAATGGTGGTCCACAGTTTTCAGCACAACAGTTTGCGGAGTTTGCCGAAAAATGGCGGTTTAAACACGAAGTCTCCACTCCACACCACAGTCAGTCTAATGGTAAAGAGGAATCTGCTGTGAAGGAGGCAAAGAAAATAATGAAGAAATGCTTGGCAACCAAAGAAGATGCCTATCTAGCACTGCTAGAACACAGAAACACTCCGTCAGCAGATACAAATGTGAGTCCAGCTCAATGGCTCATGAGAAGAAGAAAGAGAACTCGAATACCACTTGTTGAAGACGTCTAACTCTACAAACAACCACGTGAGGCACCGTAAGAAACGTTTGAACCAATGAATTGAACGAGAAAGACAAGTGTGTAACAAAGGATCTCATGAGCTGACACACGGGACGAACAGGATACCGTTTGGATTCAGTCATTTGGTGTGGGCTCTGACAGATGGGCCCATGAGATCGTGGAAGGACGAGACGGTGAGCGTTCTTATGTGGTACGCACAAATCAAGGAACATTAAGGAGAAACAAAGTGCACCTACGGAAGCAGGAAACTACGAACACAAGTTTCCGAAGCAGCCGAATCCAGTTCTACTGAAGAGAACGAGTTCGTTCTGGGAAACCGAAGAATATCAAAGATTCTTTAAAAAGGGAAGGATATGGTGGAGTGCAGCCAATCGTGTACGCTATATCTGAATTGGCCAATCAGTTTGGCTGACATTGACCTATATCTGTAGTATCCATAACAGACTCGATGAGATGTTGTGTGTGGTGTAGTGAATACACATCTTGCTCTGAACCTGACTTGTTCAACAAACTGTTGTTATATAGATTGAACATCACCCACAATTGATCGCAGTCGTCTCATTCCCATAGACTTTCCAGTCGGCCCCTTTCGAAAAGAAGCACTAGACTCGAGTTTCGCTCTCATTAGAGCTCGTCAGTAGTGCATATCATCGCCATTGTCGGGACTTGAACCACGGACATTCAGTTCATGAGGCAACCGTGTTTACTACTGCGCCATTAACCTCACGTTAGGCACGACCGAATTATCATATGTGAACGCTCATCCACTTTCGCTTGTGAGTAATGGTCAGATTGCCCGATCGCCTCGAAATGGAGACACAGTTATTGTCCTGTTAACTCCAATCGATAATCCCGCGATTAGGACGTAGTGTCCGTCGTTCAAGTCCCGGCTGCAGTGACGATGATATGCACTACTGATGAGCTCTAATGAGAGCGAAACTCGAGTCCAGTGCTTCTTTTCGAAATGGGCCGACTGGAAAGTCTATGGGAATGCGACAGCTGCGATCAATTGTGGGTGATGTTCGATCTATATGAAAATCGAAATCCCCTACTACCCATCAGTAAACTGTTGTTAGTTTTAAAAAATCATTTCTCGCGCAACATGTTGCAGGTCACAATTTCATGTGGTCCGACGAGATGCGTGTCTCGTTGTGAGCTCTTTCGATTCGGAGCGCAACCACCCTCTCAATCGTCTGCTATATGGTTTCCATTTTACGAACCGTAGACTCACCGTCAGTGGATTGAAAGAACGCGGGAGTCTATCTCAGTACAATACACAAAATATTGACATTATGCAATATGTAGCGGACGTTTACGGGAAGTTTATCGCAACCGCTGACAAGGAAACATTCGCCGCAAGCTAAAGCCTGCAATGCAGGTGAGTTTGTTACGTAAGGTTGATCACGGAAAGTTAGAGAACCTTGACGAAGTGCTGTCGGTGACTGATGCAATGGGTGTGGTGGGTACCGTGAAGAATGAAGACAGCAGATAGATGCATATCTGCTTCGCCAAGCGAACGCATTTCGAACTATTCCGACGCTTCCCGCATGTTGTCAATGTGGATGCCACCCACAGGACAAGCAGGCACTGGTGTCATTGTATACTTCTTCATAATTTCGAAGTTGGAAGTTGTATCAGTTCCTCGTGACAGGCGGTATGGGATACAGTTGACCCGTGATGTACGGGTACGTTCGTAGTGAAAAGTATGTTCATTACGCGGATTGATCGAAAGTTTTCGAGAAATGATGGGCGAGCAGATCACAGCGAAAACAGTAGATATGGATAAAATGGCTGCTCAAATAAAGGTAGCCCATTTTGTGTTCGGGTACGACATCCCATTGTGTTACTTTCATGTACATGATGCCGTACTTAAGCTTGTAAGCGGCAAAATTCGTCCGTCATGTTTGTTAAAAGACAAACTCTTTTCGCAGTCGCCTTATGTTCCATGGAATGGTAACGGCAGACAATGAGTAGGAGTAAGTTGCACTCTTACGCTGTTTACCATAGGTTCCACCGTGATTTGTATATCATCGGCAGAATGGATAAGAAGCTTCTAAATTATCTTTTAGCATTGGCTGCACATCAAGCTCAAGTAGGCCATCCATGCGCAGTTATGTTGTCCACTTTGGCGATCCAACGAGTAATAGGCTGGAGAACGCAAACGGACGGTTGAAGAGAACGCGCCCAAGAGACTTCCTAGCCATCGCCATTCAGAAAATATGGATCCACAGTGAGTGGCCGCTGCGGGAGTATGAAGTATGAACTACCTATGGGTGCGACCGTCGTGAGGGTGTGGATGGCGACTGGTACGTGAAGAACATTCTTCACAGAACGACCACGTTCGCAAGTCACCTTGTCCAAAAACATCTGAAAGGACGAACTCCACGACTCCCTTTCGAAATAGTATCTAAGTGCAAGGTAGGCGGTTCTCTAGTAGTCACCTTGAACGTTGCAGCTTCGTGTGCAACAAGATGGAGACGCTTTCGTCGTGGATAGCGTACAAGGCACCGGTGAGCGTATCCTTACCATTCAATATAGCTTTCATGCACGCACGTTCTGTCGGTGTTTCGGCAACATTTTTACTCCTACGGTAAGGTTTTTATGGTCTTCATTTCCATTTACAAAGATCACATCCCTATTCATGAGTGATGGCTGGCAGAGTACAACTTGCCAATTCGATGGTTGGGGCGCTTGCATCCTCGGTAACTTGCTACAGACAACTTCAACCGTCACTACAAAACCCAGCATCATGTACTTGTAAAACTGCATGACTGCAACAGCCGCACGGCGGTGACCTGCAACAACAGCATCATTGCGTTTGCGGTAAGATAGTGGGACGTGCTAAGACTGGATTACATATATACGACCTCTACATGGTCCCAGGTGCAAGCGGTATGCAACCGAGGTGGGTGAAGAAGTCTGAAACACGATTGCCTTGTGGACAGTGCGGTGACCCCGTACGGATGTACAGATAATGCTGTGATGCTGAACAGCTGGTTTTTCACTCCAAATGTATCCAAATGGCAGACATCAACCAGTGTCTAGTTCGTGGCAGGCGGCTTCAACCCCAGTTACCTGCTAAGTGCACGTTTTGAATTCTTAATTTTATCAGTTCCCTCTATTTCAGCCGTTATTCGCACTACCCCAGTGATTATGGGAAGCAAGTCCCGCACACCAATCACAACGGATGTCGACTTAGGCCAGTCCGCCGACAGTGTACCGCTTGCACACGGGCCAAAGAAAGCACGAATCAACATGACGTGGAACGATTATCCTGTTGACATAACTGAAGAAAGTGAGTTCCTTCATATATGCGTGCACATATTTCTTGCAGATATCAGATGCGATGAACGACATGATGACGAAGACTTCATCGGATACACGGTTTCAACCATCCGGGAGTACACCCATAAAACGTGAAAATAAATGGCAACATTCTGTGCTGAAAAAGCTGAGGCTGTATGTACTTTTTCTCAAAATCATTAAATACGTAAATCACGTTTTATTCCCGCGTTTTTGTCCCCATTTATTTCGCTTGTCCAACTATATGTCTGAGCATAAGTAAGGGTTTCGTATTCAATCGTTCGCTAACGATTCAAGTTCACAACGAGTTACGCGTAATCTGATGATCCAAAAATGCCTATCTCAATATCCAACGGTAGACAAGATAATCTATCTTCGAAACGGTTAATGAGAAGACGCTCGGGAAAACTGGATTTAATACGGTTCTAATTGAATCAGTGTACATGAAGAGTAAGTATCTCACCTCGAATGTGGAAAATCCCCAGAATTGGAATAAATGATATGCTTGTACAACAAACCTGACAACTAGGTACCGCTCAGTAATGGGGGACGATAAAACGGGATTGAGATCACTCAAACAAATGGTCTTTGGTTGGGTTGGAGCAAAATGATTGTTCACGCATCGAGAAGTGGTAAGAATTATAAGCTACTCAAGAAAGAATATGGAAGAAGAATTCTTATTTTGACATTCATAAATGTACAGGGCCCAAACTGAATAATAGTAGGGGAAACGGTTACACTAGCTGGTGTAAGAACAAAATGATTAATGCTGTTTATTCACAGGGATTATAATGAAACATAGGGCCTCTCTTCAACACTAATCAACCAAAGCACAGCAATCTCAAAATAATGCAAAAGACCTTATCAAAATCAACATTTTGCTAAACTCCTAAGGTTGGACAAATTGGACGGAGCAGTTATACGTATTTAAGCATGGGGTACAGTTTGACATAACTCGTAAGGTAGGACAAATGGATGGAGCAGCTATAAGTGTCGTAAGCTCTTCAGCTTGAAGTGTTATTCCATGTCATTCTTTCCGCAGGTCACCTCCTCTCCATTCCAGCGTACCTCATGATTTTCATGGAAAAATTCACGACAGCGGTATTAACGAATGAAAAAGATAACGATTATAACTAAGAAGTGCAGTTTCCTACGTTGAAGTGGGTTTACGGGAATACCTTACATTTGTAGCTTTATAAAAAGCTTAGTACCCAGGTTTTAAGGACTTCGATTGCCAATTTATAATCCGGTTTTCCTGCTTAATTACGATCAAATTTGAATAAACTCGTGTATTTTCACGTTTATGACACCGATTTTCAATATATTCCACCTTCGGTTCTCCGAAATAACGTAAAATTCAATTTTTTGTTATTATTCCGTTAATTACTATGCCAGTCAACTACCGCACTTTCCAAGATTACTTCTTCGGAAGGTTGAAACAAAACAATTTCCAGACAACAAAATTCTAAGATTTAAGGAACTGAAACATGTCACAGAATTTCAACAACTTCAATAGCTAGAAAATCTTTTTCAACTAAAAGACAACAGAGACATTCACAGACTGCCGATTACACGCAGCCAGAACGACTGCTTGAACATCTAGAATTGGTAATAACTATAAGCCTGACAAGAGAATATATAGAAGGGAAATGTCTAATTTTGATATGTAGATATTTACGGGGCTCATACTGAATGACAGTAGGGTAGAAGGTTACAGTAGCTTGTGCAACGATGAATATGAGTATTGCAGTTTATTTATAAGTAAAATAATATAACATAGAGCTACTTTTCAACCCTGATCAGACGAAGCACAGTCATCTCAAAAATGATGCAACAGACCTTAACAAAATCAACGGCGGGTGCCCCTCTGAGTTAAACGACCACTGGATTTCGCGGCCACTGCTCGCAGGCAGTGGGCCCAGGTCTTCGAATGGGTGTCGGAGATCACATTACAGATTATGACTATGACTTGAAAATGTAAATGGCTCTATATATTGGGTGGGTGACGTAGATTACTGATAACTCAATCAGAATTAATCTTTTGAAGCAGGCCGACGCATGTGCAACGATGAGAAGAAAATAGCCTTCAGTGATAGGTCCATGGCGGAGAAGTAGTGCGTGTGTCCCAGTTCAAAACACAAACCAAAAGCACAACTTGCATTTGGACGCCATCGTTGTATAAGTTGCAGGGGGCCGGAGGCCGGTCACTTACATCCAGTAAAGGTGTCAATTGGACTAAAAACGAAGTTAACAGAGGGCAAGGCCAGAACCTACGACAAGTTATAACTGTTTAGTCCGAGGCGTCAGTATGAGCTTCGGTGGACCATGTCAACTAAGGATGGGCAGGAATTCTACCGTACACAAGAAGGCCGAGACCGTTCCAATTTTTTTGGGACAATGCACGTTACTGATCTCAGTCACATCCCAGAACCACCGACTGATTAAGACCTGCGTATAATTTCAAATATGCATAGGTGAAGTCAATAAAGCTGGATAGTCGTAAATCTGAGAGATCAGACGGCATGCATCCCTACTTTACTCAACTCGCCATTTCACAACTTGGTGGGTTCTCTTTTGCGTGTTTTTAATGCGTCATCAGTGAGAACAAAATTAACGGACTGTAGATAATTGCGATTATCCCGAAAACGCAAGGTTGAAACAAAGGGTTCTGTGGACTGCTGGCCCATTGGCACAACGTCCATCTCGGTGATACTAGCAGATAAGGTAGTCACTGACAAGACTGTGGAGCATGTCACCAAGCGCGGACCACTGAAACAAAGTAACACGAGTATGTGTTGAAGCCATCTTGGTTAACGAAGCCGCTATCGTTTTTCGATTAAATAACCACCAAGTTGAGTGGGAAGAACAGGTGAGAATCTGATACGTCGATAATAAAATGACACTTGACTTGGTTAACGGCGGGATTTTACATAAAACTGGAAGCGTTCCATCTGTTTGCGTAAGGGCTGAATTTCAGCAGCAAAAGTTTTACATCCGATTGCAGGATGCCCAGTCAAGTCCGATGGTTCTATAAAGAGAAGTTTTGCAATGGTTTCCTGTTAAGTCTTTGCTGTTTCTGGGTTATATTAACGACTCAGCGTTTGTTCCGTGTTGAAGTTGTTCGCAGATGATGTAACTCTTGTGGGATGCCAGCAGTCATGCTGGAAGGTCTAGATAGAACCCGGTAAATGCCAGTAACGTGAGAATGAACACTGAAAATTGCGTAACTTTAAACAGAAGTTAGAAGCTGACCTGAAAGTTCTTAAGGATACGAGGAAGCTGAAAGTTCCATGATGGCCTTGTGAACAACGCAGAAAAGAGATTTATGGACGGGAGTAGGACTGAACTTTTAGCAGCTCACCTAAATTACAGTGTGGCGACTCGGAGATTTCGCTGATCTACCTGTGGTATGATGTGTAAAATACTAGCAAGACTCACAGTTGCATTTGATTAATGGGTTTTTGGGAAGGTACGTCTGGTGCGTGCGATCCGGTAGTTTTCCCGCATGTTATGTGACTGTAGTGCGATCCCGAAAGACATAGAATTCCGGCTTGCTTGCTGGTCGACTGCTACCCTTCAACCTCCCTAAGTGATTTTCGTGACGGTGCCGTAAATAATGTACATTCAGTGAAACAAATACTCTGTCTCTGATCCCAGCGGCATTTCTGTATACCAAGTCCGATTAATTCGCATCTGCGAAAACGAATTATTGCGCAGCGCACCGAAGTAGCCGCAACCTGAATGGTAAACAAAGCACCGTATCTATTTTTCGTGGATGTGACTTTTCGGAAAACAGATTCCGCTAAATTGGTTCGGTACGTGAGTGCGGCCGCATCATGATTGCCGTGTGCAAGCCTGGAGTCGGTATCATGCTATGAAAGAAGATAACGCTGGTTGTAAATGTTGGTTGTGAACCTTAAGCTTATGTACTGCGAAAACCGATTTAATTGTTTGGAATTATTCTCTCTAGACAGAAGGTGCAATCATATAATCCTGAGCAGAGCTTTCAAATTTATACAAGTTTTGATTTATGCTGGTGAACAGCAAATTCTTTGTGCTGACAACTCATCGCATTCACGGCATGATAAAAACCCTGTGAGTCAAGTTGAAACGAAAGTTTCGGGATTAATTCTTCTGCCATGGAGACGTGAACTCATGGAATACATACGTTCTTTCTCCATCCCATACGCGCTTTTATTTCTTTTTCTTTCATCTACCCAGTAATTGTCCACGAAAGATTTTTCTGCCCTTTCTGTTGCTTAGCTCACCCAGCAAACCGATAAGTCAACGTCTGGAAGAAGCAGCGGAATACCACCAGTGACAGTGATAATACATATCAACCAGGTAAGCATGCCACGCCAGTCATCGGTTTCCTTCGCCATGGTGGCACGATTTACTATAATGCCTTCACGGTAAAGTTCTCGCAATTACAGCGATTTGTGCACTGGTTCGAGGCTGGAAGGCCGAGTCAGCCGGATGCAGTCGGTTTGACTTTTTTGGCATACTTCTGATGACCTGAAAGACAATAATCGAGAATAGGTTGTGGCACCGCTCTTGAGGATTACAGATAGCACCAAGAAGAGAGTAACCTTCTGGCTTAACAATGTTTTAAAGAACTGACTAACAAACAATACTTTAAAACATGTCTTAAAAGAGTAACTAACGACCTCAATTGTTGAGTTGTTCCGGCAACTGGCAACCCTCTGAAAAAGATCCGTCGCGTGAGATTGAAACTTGTAGTGCGTAATATTGTGACTTCTTTGACTAGTATCAACCAGTGATATATGGAATTGCTGTACGAATGCCACGTCGAAGAAAGTGTGTACCTATTAAGTCATTACATGGGTCCTCGAGAAACAAGTGGATATAGATCGTGAATTTCTAGATCAGGCCCGGTAGAAATGTCGTGTGCCAGTGATCACTTTCGTGGCTTATCGCTGAACACATTCAGATGGCCGGTAAACCAGGCTTGATTAGGATTCTTAGGCAGCGATCAAACGTAGACCCCATGAAGCGTCTGAAAGGCACGTTTGTCTATGTGAGGAAAGGCTCCTTTTATCATTCCATGGGCTCCAGATCCCTTTTTATCGACCATCTGATAGTGATAAGAGAAGAGCAAACTGGGTGGCAGCTGAATCCTAAGGTCCTTCTTACAACCAACTTTCGAATAACCTCTTGCACAATATGCATTATATATCATGCGTAAGTTCCCAGACTCCCTTCTAAGTGATATATTTGCACGTTTGTTGGAAGACCCCACTCATTCGATTAACAACTAATATTGCAAATAACCATCTATAGTGCTCCATTATCACAAGCATTCCAGACTTCTCGATCATCGGCATGAAGGAGAGCGTTGCAGGAAATGAGATCGGGAAGAATATCAATACATGTCAAAAATAACGCTGGATCAAGCACGGATACTTGAGGGACTTGGACAGAAGTCTAGAAGTTGTGTTGTCTAGGAAAGTGGTGAATCTCCGCAGAATCTCCCAATGCCTGTCATGACCTTTCGACTTATGCACAAGAGGGCCGTGTGAAGCACGATCAAGGCATTTGGCAAGTTAAAAAGTGAAAGGATCTTGGATGTGGCCGCTGCCTTTGGCTTCTGTCAGGCTGATCATAGAGTTTGGCATATTGGTTACAAAATGGCATGTCATGATGGAAGCCATGCTGAGTAGCAGACAAAAAGTTGGGAAGAAATTCTTAGAGGTGACACGTTCTAATAAACACACATTATCTTAAATGGGATACTAATGCAGTCTGTCTGCCGATAGCTTGAAGAAAATTCAGGCACCTGCCTAATTATAGGTGCGACAGTGGCCTTTTCCTATGTGTCCAGAGGAGTGCCGGCCCGGACTGTCTGGTTAAGCAGAGTGTAGAGGGACACTGCTAAGCCAATTGACGTTTCATATGGAGAAGTTTGATATGGATCGCCCCGGGTACCATTGTGTTATAGAGAATTGACTTAACTAAAAGATCCTGGACATCGAATACAGCGCAGCCGACTGTCAGGAGTAGTTATTAAAGGTTTCGCCGCTAGAGAATTCGGCATCAGTAAGTCGGAACCACACTGTAGACTACTGAGTCTTACTTCCCGAATACAGCAACAATCACATAATTGGTGGAACAGGTATCCTAGAAAAGTATTCGCACAGAAAGCGCTGTGAGTACGTTTGCCCTCTGGCGGCGCATAAATTCGCATAAAAATTCTTATTTTCTCTAGCAGTTTTCCGTGTGTACCTGGAGTGTGTGCTGGTCATCTTCCCGTTTGAACTCGTTTTGTATGGTGCGAAAAGTTTCCATGTCCTCCGGTCTGTCCGGTACCTTCTGTTTAGAGAAAAAATGGGTACGTACATCAAGGGAGTGGCGAGTGTTTTTGCGTAAACGATGGATGAGAGGAAGACTTCCATAATCTTTTAAGAATAAACACCTCGTCAGCCTCGTGAATGGAATCTTTAAAAGCGTGATAGTTCAGGTACACCAGGTCGGACTAGAAGCCGAGTGTACTTAACAAACTTCTCAATGCGCTAAAATCCGCTAATGGAATTTTCGAAATAATTCTTTCCGTTAAGGCTTTTTGGAGCCAGTAACAGGTAAAACCAAATAATAGTGGTACTCGGTCAATATGCCCAAGGATGGTGAGCTTTATTCGTAACAACTAAGTCAAGCAAGGAAGGTATCCTTTTGGGATGATGTTATGTGGGTTGTTTTACGTGATGCGTCCAGTATTCCTCACGGGTCAACTTTGTATGGGACTTCGAAAATCTAGGATTCTCACCTGATATAGATAAGTCGTTGGCTTCAGGTGCGTTGAAATCACTCCGAATAAGAGTAGTGGAGGAATGCTTCGCAAGCGAGGAACTGTCTATGGCGAATAAAGCGGTTTCAAAGCCAGTGCATTGCATGACGGTGAACTGTATGCTACATTGACAAGGAGCGTGTCACGACTGCGGAGCTGAAGTTTGAGCCAAGATGCGTAACATTTTTCCGGGAGTAAAATTTCTCAATTGCTGACGGTGCCAAAAGCCTACGGCTTGGGAACGTAGCAAAGCCTTTCATGGGTTTGCTTGATATAGTGAGTACCTAGTTACATATAACACGTTATCACTGATATCCATGAAAAGCTAGGTGTGCGCGAGGGCTATAATGTGAGGGCTAGCGTCACTGGCCTACTGTCGGAATTCCGGAAGTTTGTTCACTAGGTTGAGACGGTTAACACACATGCACCCGAGGCTACATCCTCATTCGGCTAGGAACGAAAAGAGGTAGACGAGCACAGGGAGGGACGTGAGAAAGGAGTTCGACTAAGGAAAGATTACGTGAACAACAAGTTGGATACGAGCGCCATCTTGGCCAGTGGTGGCCGCCTAATCATAGCTTGAATGCATGTGAACGTTGTTGTGGAGCGCTCCGTCGGCTTACGTTGGTCCAAGAGCGACGGTTTTCGGACCGCTTCAGTTTTCCAATTAACTGGAGAGTGGTTAGCAATTTTGAACCGGCGAAAATTTGGGAAACATTTTAAATGTGAAAAAAGTTTATTAAGAAAATATACCAGTTCATCCAGAGAAAATGTTGTTGGAACAATCCGACCATGAAACTTCCGGGGTGCCGGAGGTGATCCCACCACACTCAGATGGTTATGGAATTTGAGGACGAGGAAGTTGTAGGCAGATTGTTTCCAGGGTGAACGAACTGGAAATTAAGGGGAGGAGTGGAGGTTTGCACTACCGTTGTGGACCACTGTTTCCGATATGCCTTTCTGCAGGTGGCTTGCCAATTGATAGGATGGAAATAACCAGTTTTGATGCCGTTAGGTACTCTTCGATTGATCCACCGGGGGCATTGATACGCATTCAAGAGTGCTGGATAGTATAGTTGCTTTGATTTAGAGCTCTAGGTCAGAACTGATGTATGATCCTGTCCTGGCAACATGGGGACGTTTATCCCACCCTAGCAAATGCCAAACAGACAGAATCAACTGAGTTTAACTTCAGCCGCTCTCATACCCGTCGTATTGTCAAGCACATCCCTGTGCTCAGCCTCTCGTGTTAGGTCACAAAACGTCCGTCCGACTTTTTGGAAGCATTCGAACGAAATCGCCTAGTAGCAACATGGGTTGCTATGTCTGGTGAGAACGACGTACCAAATACTGTCTTGGCTTGCTGACTCGAAGAGGACGTGGTTAAAAACTTTTTCCATCGAAACAATCCTCCTCATCCCAGTGGCAATGTGCCCCAAGTGTGTGGCGACTTCTTCAGTCCGAACCTTTACTATATTCCAGTGAGTCAATCACAGACAACAGCACATGCAATCTAGGACGTTCGTGATCAAGACACCATTACATCTGCTTCACAAAAAAGAGGGATTCACAAGTCAGTGAGAAGCTTGTTTCACCACAACACAGATGCCAAATGAGATTCAATTCACATCGCGTCCTTGTCAATATGGACAAGAGTCCGACGGTCCGAAAATACGCCATCAGTCAGAAATGACATCACGTTCACTGACCGCTGACGTCGGGCCCTGGTTAATCACTTCCTCAGGCAGGTGCATGGGCGAGGTCAGCCTGCGTGTTCGAGGGCCTGAAAGGAAGAAGAAGGGATTATACGTGATAAAACAAAATCTTGGCACACTGCACACTATTAAATAATAAACAATACCGCTTTCCTCCGAACTGCCGCTATCGCCAGGCAGGATGGGCAATATGTTCATTTGACATGGCCTCAAATTCGTGATATAGGAAGCTCCCTATGTCTCAACCAATGGTTTTTCCACGGTGGCCTTGGGTAGTGCATCGACGTTCCCAGATGGCACGTAGCCACACCTAAACGCATCCCCATTCACTCACTGTCAGTGGCCAGCAACCGAACGTTTACGGACCAAAAGTGACCACGATCTTCTCCGAACAGACGGCTCTTGCGGAGGAGTGGAATTTTCAAAAAGGTGAGCGGAGTTGGCTTAAATCATCATTCATTCGAACTGGCACCAGTGTAGACAGTTCTGGTACCGCATGCCGTTCCGAACGCTCATGTATAACAGGCAAGCCAGACGTTCTGGCTTCGTGTACCCGCT
>JTDE01006716.1:7409-31766 GCA_014338405.1 Paragonimus skrjabini miyazakii | reverse complement strand
CTTCAGGGTTAACTGTCCATCTTTCATCAGTTGTTGGATCTCGAGGAACGCTTGATTGGCCTTGACTGTCCAGTGAAATTTGCAATCCTTCTTCAGAATTTCGTACAACGGGCTGGCCAGCTCATTGAAGTTCTTGATGAAACGGCTATAGAACTCGACACGACCGAGAAACTGTTGCAACTTCCTCTTCGATGTTGGCACCGGAATGGCCTCGATCGCAAGCAGTTTCTCGGGAATTGGTTGGACCTCACCCTGACCGACCTTGTGACCGAGTAGTATTACCGTTCGTTTCGCCAGTTGACACTTTGAACTGTCGAGTCGTAGGCCGGCTTTTTCAATCTTCTGCAACACAGCTGAAACATGTCCGCTATGTTCCTTTTCATTCCCGCTGTAGATGAAGATATCGTCTCCGTAGACAACAGTATTGTTCAGTCCCTCTAGCACCTTCAACATCAGTCGTCTGAACGTGAGAGTGGCGCTTGGCGGTCCGAACGGGATACGTTTGAAGCGAGATTGCTTTTCTCCCACTGTGAACGCCGTTTTGTCTCGATCCGACTGCTTGATTGGAGCCTGCCAATATCCAGACCGCAGGTCTATCACTGTAAATATCTTGGCGTTCTGTAGCTTGTCAAACATTTCTGCCACAGCTGGGACTGCTACGACTTTGTTGACTGTAATTTCGTTGAGTCTTCTGAAGTCGACACAAAATCGAGATTTCCTATTTGGCTTCCTCACCAACAAGATGGGAGAATTGAACGGGCTATCAGCTTCCTCAATGATTTCTTCCTTCAGCATTTCCTTCACTTGTCGCTCAATTTCCGGCTGCAGGTGAACCGGAGTTCTTCTAGGCCCGAATGGTCGAAATTGGTCTGGTTTGATGAAGATTTCATGTTCAATCCAGTCACAGTAGCCATATGGGTCTTGATCCGTGGTGAACAACTTCCGGAATTTGCATATCACTTCATTCGGCAATCGATTGTCACAGACTGGTATTGCTCCGGGTGCGTTCGCTTCAATTTGTCCAAGATGGGGTTTACATTTCCACACTGATGAAACCACCCCATATTTCGTTACGAGTTTGTCACGCTTCATGTCGACCATCGCCTCGGCGCAGTCAAGAAAATCCGCCCCCAATATGGTCTACCTTGCGTCGCGGGAAATGACGAAAGGTTGTTTGACTACGTGACCATCGATTCCGACATCATACTCCGCCACGCCCGTAACTTTGAGTGTAAACCCACCGACTGTTCGAACGACCATTACACACGGCTGAGCAGTTTCTTTCGGTCTCGGTCTAATCAATGAAATCACCGCCCCAGTGTCAATCAAACAACACTCCGTGCTACCATTGATTTCTATCCTAGCCTGAACAGCCGTCTTATCAACCGCTTCTATTATCGGATCGCCCTTCCCAGACAAAAAACAATCAGCAAAACGTTTATTTACATAAGACTTTTCTCGCCGCGGGGGCAAAAGCTTCGCCAGTGTCCACGTCTTCCACATCCGTAACAGACGACGCCACGGTTCTGCTCACTCCTCATCTTCAAAGCGGCCACTTCTTGAGCCAACTTTTCCACTGTGGTTTGCAGGTCATTCACTTCACTTGGTTCACTTGTCTTCAACTCGCTGACTGTCGGGGAGGTTTCTGCCAGTAATTGTCGAGCCGCATCAGTCAGCTGTTCCAACGTCATTGGATGTGCGATGAGAGCAACCTTGAGCTGATCCCGCACTGTTGGTGGCATTCCCTCCAAGAACTGGTTTGGCAGCATGCGCTGCTCTGAGCCCTGATCCAAGTCTGGCAGGACTCTTGACAACGCTGCCCGCAGTGACACGGCATACACAAGAACGTGGTCTCCTGGTCCAAGTCGGGCGCCCTTAAACTGCCGCATTGCCTCCTGACAGTCGGCTGGGCTGCCGAACCCGGCAATCAGCGCCTCCTTCGCGGTGGCCCACTCCAGCTTCGAAGAGCCTCTTTGTGCCGCATCCAGCACCGCCTTCGCCCTGCCCTTGAGCAGTATTTGCAGGGCCGCCAGCTTCGCCCGGTTGGTCTTGACTTCGACTATCTCCGTCACGTCCTCGAATTCCTCCAGGAAACTCCGGACGTCCCAATCCTCAAACGGCTGCGGCCACGGGATATTCATCCTCCAATCCTGGTCATAGCACCAAATGTTGTGAGCCAGGAACGTGGATGACACAAGGGTTATTTATTCAGGAAAGCAACATGTGGGTTGTGTTTCAACAAGGCAACTAACAGAAACACTCATCTGCGTACGGTACTTGGCCCAGACCGTCACGAATGCCACAGACGCCAATGCTCAGTTCCTTCACGTTCCTTTACGTGCCAAAAATCATTTTATGTGAGGCTGCATTCTGATATTTCTTCTTGTGTTTTTCCCACGGTTATTTCGAAGTCAAAATGCATGCTGTGGCATCACTGCTGAATAGCAGTCGTATGATTAGTTTAGCACGGTCACTCTTCCTCACTACACAAAGGCAGGACAACCATACTCTCGTGACCACACATACCTACATATTCATCTTCGCACACAACGGCTAATGTGCAAATGGTCCGTCAGTTTTAATGATACATTCATATCTAAATGCAGCAGTCTAATATTACTCCAATCGTATAATATCAAGAGAATCAATAGTTCAGTGCCTACACACCGGAAACAGGGTTTGCAAATTGCGTACGTCCTTGACGGCTTACTACTTTTTTTAAGTGAAAATGAGTAAATTAAGAATGAGGGGTTCGCTCGTGGACAGCGGGATCATTTGAAATCCCCGATTCATCAATGGTGACACGTGAACTCACTACTACTGAGATGACCCGATATGTATTTATGAGTAATGCGAGAGAGGGAGTAGAACTCTGCAGTTCTTATCTCTCACTACACCATCAATATTGTGGCTGCCAGAATTGAGAGTCTTGCTCAACTTATTTTTTTAGAATTGTTTTCAATGGGTTAGACATCATTACGTCACTATTCCCGCCAAAGATATATTTTGCATTACTGATGAGTAGTCGAGGATTTGGTTTATGTCAATTCGAACATCACCAACAATTGATCGCAGCTGTCGCATTCTCATAGACTATCCAGTCGGCCCATTTCGAAAAAAAGCACTAGACTCGAGTTTCGCTCGCATTAGAGCTCGTCAGTAGTGCATATCATCGCCACTGCCGGGACTTGAACCACGGACATGCTGTTCATAAGGCAACCGTGTTTACCACTGCGCCATTGACTTCACGTTAGGCACAATCGAATTATCATATGTGAACGCTCAACCACTTTCGCTTGTGAGTAATGATCATGTTGCCCGATCGTTTTGAAATGGAGACACAGTAACTGTCTGTTAACTCCAATCGATAACCCCGCGATTAGGACTTCCTAGGCAGGTCGAAATCTCCGATCTCATTAAACCTGCTAGGCGATATTTTAGATTGTTGATGAGTAGTCGGGGATTTGGTTTATTTCAAATTGAACATCACCAACAATTGATCGTAGCTGTCGCATTCCCATAGACTATCCAGTCGGCCCCTTTCGAAATAAGCACTTGACTCGAGTTTCGCTCTCATTAGAGCTCGTCAGTAATGCATCATCAATTGTGGCTGAAGAAAAGGAAAGTTAGAAGGAAGGTAGAAGGCCACATAGACCAAGGTTTCTGTAGAGAAAATAGGGTGGATTACCAAGCCACGGCAGTCATTGATAGATGCGAACAAGGAAAAATAGATTTAACCGACACAACCTACTTGAACCTAACGTACTCGTTGACTCTTCGTCGACGGTGTGCTATGGATAGGTTGATGACCTACTAATCCAAGGCGACCAGCGTATTCACGGTCGCAAACATCGCAACGCCATATAGTCGTGTCACAAGGATTGATGGCAACGAGGGTTCCCTTGCGTACCGCGCGATCCCGTTCACAGCACCGCAGTTCCTGCTCAATGAACTTGTGGACGTCCGTTTGGAGCATATGAATCCAGACTGTTCAGTTTAACGCCAAATCTTCCTACCATTTAAAAGCAATGTTACAACGCGAATGACTCACCTGCAAAGCACCCTCGTATCTCAGCAATTAACTACCAGGATTCCGCTTACTTAGTTTCAGTTGTCCGTACAACAGCTGCTTGGGAATACGGTCGTCGCGCATCCGACGGACGTGACCTATTTAATGTACCTGATTCAACATCAGCAATATCTCAGTGTGCGGAATCATATCCGACCACCGAATACCCAAGATGCGTCTTAGACAGTGTAAATGAAGGCGGCTCATATAACGCACATTCCTTTGATACAATTTCTCAGTTTCACTGCAATGCAGCAGCGAAAGATACACCATATAGTGACAGACTCAGAGCTTAGCGGCCATAATTAAGCTGTGGTTCTTCCAGACACGTATTTGATGACGTCCAAAAGCCACACTAACCTTTGCAACACGGGCTGTCAACTCGCCGTTTACGGACAGGTAGTTAGACAAATTGCTACACAAGTAGCAAACATTCGCGCAGCTGCCGATAACGTATCCACTGATGCGAATTTCCGGTGCAGGTGCAGAAACAGCAGGGATCGTGGGGAGGCTGAAAGAAAGAAAATGTTTTGTTTGTGTCAATGTCCAATCCAAACGTGGATGCCGCGGTCGCAAAAGCTGTGGCCAGCCGCTGTATTGCGTCTTCGCTGCTTGCAAACAGCGTGCTCTCATCTGCGAACAGGAGCGTGCGCATCGTTGAGGTATGTGACCGGGTTGGGGCACAGAGACATCAGATATTCAGTAGACGCCCATCCGCCCGGTACTCTACCTCAACGCCGTCCTCCCCACAGTCCTGAAAAGCAACTGTTAACATGACAGTCAAATATATACTAAATAGGGATGGGGCCAGGACACAACCCTGCTTCACGCCAGTGACAAGGTCAAAATCATCACAAGTCGATCCACACGAATATATCTTCGCCATCATGCCAACATGCAACATTCTAATCAAATCGACGGACTTACCTGGACATCCAAACATACCATGCACCGTTCACAACGCCTCACAACTCACGGACTCAAACGCCTTGGTGAAGTTTACGAAGAGAACACGCAGGGGCTGGTTTCGTTCCCGGCAATTCTACTGAATTTGCCGACCAGCGAACACCAGGTCAAATCGTATTCCGATTCGCTCGGAATCCGCATTGCTCCTCAGGAACATTGGTCTCCAGGACATCCGTATTCGGCCGGTTCAGTAGACTTCTGGCGAGCACCTTGCCTGTGTAGCTCAGCAGACTTATGCCTCGATGACTGTCATTGCATTGTTTGCTCTAATTACTTTCGAACCAGGGTATCATAATGGCATCCTTGGAATCTTACGGCCTCACTTCGTGCACGCAGTTGGAGTGAACCAGTTTGGGCAGTGCACGTTTCAGCGCCGGGTAACCATTTTTCAGGATTCCATCAGGCAACCCATCCTCGGCTGCAGACATTCCATTGCGCAGTTGTTCAATTGCTCTCTGCAACTCTAGCAAATCCGGAGCGACAGCAGGTGGAAATGTGATGGCGTGTAGCTGCAGAATGTTCACGATCACCTAATCTGTGGTAGCAGGGTGGTTTAGTAGGTTATCGAAGTGTTTGCGCCAGACCTTCATAATGTCCTCTGGCTGGGTGCACAAACAGCCGGTGTCCACGTCTGCCAGTGCTTTAGTAGACTGGATCGATGGACCGAATATCGCTTTGGGCGAATCGTAGAACTCCTTGTGTTGTCGGCGATTGGCGTTGTCCTGTACCCGCTCACCCTGCTTCATGAATCAGTTGTCCTTGATTCCGGGAACACGCTCGTCTAGTTGACGGTGTATACTCCGGAACGTCGCTTCCTTTGCTTCATTGTTTGGGTTCATTTTAGAGGTAGCAAACGCGGCATTCTTCTATCGTACCAATTCAGAGAAAACCACGTTGTTTTCGTCGAACCAGTTCAGACATTTCTGGTGTTTGAGACCGATCGTCTCGGTGGTTGTTGCCGTGATCCGTTCCTTGATGAATTGCCACATACCCAGGTACGTTTACACATGCACCGAAACACAGAACTATATGACCTCGCTCACGTGGCGTAAACCTAGCCTGCATCCAGAACATGGACTGATGACCTTTTGTTTATACTGACAAGTGTGTGGATCTTATGACCTTGCTTTAGGCCGACTGGACATCACAATTTGTTTTACTGTCCTTAGTAACTGTGTTGAACAGATGACAAATTATCGAAAATATATGGCTGGCGTGTTCCATGTACCTAAACTCTTGTAGTTTTCTGGCAGTTATAGTTCGTTCGAGGTCAACACTATGACAGAAGTGGATGAAAATCGACTGCACCAGTTAGACACCACCATATTTCGGGATTGATATTCCTTATGGCAGCCAGTTTAGGCGCCAAAAGCTTATTGTTGTTCGCTCACGTTCGGTGTGCCCCTGTTTACAGGAAACTCAGAGGGGTTTGAGCGCCGGCGATTGTTGCAGTGTTAACGCAGTTCAACCTATCGATGGTGTGATACCTGCCGAGTCTATCCAATCTCGTTGGCACAGTAACAAATGCCAATAGGAACTTCTGCCGTAGTTACTATGGTTGCTACAATTTCGAACGCAATTGGGGCGAAAATATCACTTAGAAAGCCTCACTTGTAGCTTCAGTGGGGAGTTGGCTTCCTCATTTTCAGTTGAAGTTCAGTCTGCGTTGAATACTTCATTTTACTTATCTAGTTCTTGTTCATTAGCAGTTACATACGCGTTGGTTTTAGATCATTCTTATATATAAGTTATAATGATGCGTTTTTTGTAGGCATTGTTTCTGACTGTGTTGGTCATGGGTTTCTGGGTGATCACAAAATCGCATACCGATGTCCATAGGTTACCGTATTCAGTGTAATAACTACCCAGCTTAAAACCTGTGCTGTTCAACCAATTCCCTGATTTTGATTTAGAACCCAGCTGTAAAAGTTGCTGTTGAAGTTCAGTTGACTCATAGGCCGGTGTGTTCGAATAGGCGTTGCCGAACGCTGGACAGGTACAAGCTATTTCTAGACATATCGCAACCTGGCTTGTGGTGTATAGACGAGGTTGGACTATAAATATTATAGGTAAATTTAAAGCGTATGACGTATTGTGCATCCCCGATATATGAGCCCTCTCCTTTAAGTACACAATGCAGAGGGAGATCTGGAATTGCACGCCCTAACTTAGGCACACTGTATCTGATAATGTAGGCAGCGCAACTGAACAAAGAGCAGCTACTAAATTTTCTGTTTTTTTTCAGGCCAGTTGGATGATAATGTGAAGTTTCTCAAGAACCAGTGTTAGTGCCTCAGATGTTCGTAAACACAACCAAACCAGGACGAACGAACATGATACCAAGATTGGTAGAACAACCAGATTGAATCACAGTGCACACTAATGTGTGATATTGAAATCCGACGCACTGATGTAAACTTGGAGATTTTGTTGACGGATCTACAAGCGACCATTCAGTTACGCTGACTACGGAGTGAACCAGCACCAGATTGATTACGCTAATTGAAACGGAGGTGTATGCTTTGTCCAGATCGTCATCACAGATGACGTAGCATCAATGTGTTCCGAATTTTTTGGGGCTGATTATCCATTTCATAGTCAGTTTTATGTATGATCTTCCGACTGAATACAAAATATAACGGTGGTCTAATATGTACGAGCTTCTTTTCATCCTTAATTTTTTCAAATAGATGGAAGTAGACTGAACTACGACTACGTGATGTCCCTCTTTTTGCGGAGTGCATCCGTTTAGTTTTACCAACTTTAGCTTGGGTTCAAACTCAAACAGCTTATCATATCATATGTAGCAGTGCCTCCTAGACAATCCCACCAAAAAAGAATACTGGCCGCTTTCGTCAGGTACCAGCATACTTCAAAATAAATATCACATCTTATAGAGGTCATCCCATTGTGGTGTTTACATTGTACCATCTCTCGTTTTCATCTTCATTATGCGTAGTTGGAGCGTTGAACTGCATTGTTCATATCTATTTTAAACAATGGTTCCGTCGAATGAATTTTAAATAAACCAGTAGTAGACTGTAAGATGTCTTGCACATAGCTATTTCGTTCGCTTCTCAACAGTAACTGCAGCAAAAGTGGTACAAATTATTTATAGTGAGTGGAAATAGCAACAAGAAGCGTAGGTAGTACATACGTCAGTGGCAAATCAGTGATGTTCCGTACTCAGTCACGTGACACCGTCACTGCTTACAGTATTGGTATTGATGGGGAATTCCCAAGAAATACGAGTTAAGAGTTAAATGGTAAAGCTGGCGGTCAAACTGACTTGAATACGGAAAATTAGAAAAGTGTGTCGAACTGAACTCTTAGAGTAACGTCTGGTTGTGGCAAAAATAAATGTAAACGTGAGTAAAAAAATGTTACAGAAAAGAAAATAGGAGTTACCAGGGCAATTTAACAGCTGCGACTAGCTGTTTCTGCACAAAAGAAGGAGAGGGACAGAAAAATTGTCACAGCCTCTGCAGATTGCAAACTATGTTAGGATTTTGGATGATATGTTACTTAAAAGACCGTAGTTCCATCCGCTTTGTGTCCAATTCCATCCAGGTGCCCAGTGGTGGCTCTACGGGAAGTTCTGTTTGCCGAATCGGCCGACCATCTGATGCACACTTTTAGTTACCTTGACGAATGGCTAACGTATCAGCTTCTACAGAGCCAGGTAAAATTATAGATCACATTGTAGTTGGTGGGTGCGATTATCTGGACTTTATTTGATGACATTGGTGTAGATTTCATCTCTTCAATCAACACGCGTCTTGTGGCGTTGTACGTCGGCTTGATGGCTGACGTGAGTTTGTGTTTGACGGGATCAGAAATTCTATCCCCTCGGAAGGGTAAAAAGGGAGGTTACGACAATACGTTTGGGATCAACCGGTTTGGCCAGTTTGTTTGACCCGGTAAGAAAATGGACACTGCACATATTTGAGTTACTGCTACTGTGCACACCTGTTAGTTCCTTCTTTAACACCAGTTGGTGTATTTGTGGTTAATTGCTTCGCGACATCAACGTATCTAGGACACCTGGACCGCTTCCCAGTAACGTTCGGCATTTCATGGGAGTTCTCGGTTAGCCTAGTCATTGACTTCGCTGGTTATTTTATATCCAGACTTATTGTAGTTCGTGCTTCCATTGCACCATCACTCCCAACACTCGCAGCCTTAATTTAGTTAGTTTCCTTCCGTATAAAGACTACGACGCTTGCCGCCACATTTTTTCTTTGCTATTTGGGGTCTAGATTACACGGGTCAGTTGACTTAATAATCTCTGGGTATTCTGTCATTTTCCCTCGGTTTTGCCCGAGAAATATGGTTTCTCATAGTCTGATATATTGCATATTACAAACCAATGATTGTATGTGAACGAAATTTGAACATCATTCCGATGGAATACATGTCAGTTGCAAACAAGTTATGCATTAAATGTGGTTTATTTGCCCGAAGGGTCTAAACCCATTCTGATGTCATTTCAAGCGCTCAAAATTCTGCAAATTTTCACTTAGCGCATCTTTAGTTGTTGTGAGGTAAGCGTGAGCTCAATAAGCCTTCTTTCTTTCTTATCTTGGTTACCACCGTCGGTCCTGAAAGTGCTACAGCTCACTTTGTGCTATATTTCAAAATATTGCTGAAGGTTGCAGCCTGTGGATGTCTTTAGGTTTGATGCCCATTGGAACCACGGCTCGATCAGTCTTCAGAATTTGCGTTTAAAGCCGTTGGTAAACGAGGGCCACGCGTATCCTCACTTGCCTGCTATACCCCTACGAGCCCGCCTGATGCTCTACTCGAATCAACAATGCACACAAAGAAGCCGCGTTTATTTGCAATCAGCAACAACACAGGCCTCTTAGAAGTGGTGCATAGGCCTCACAATACACTGTATGCTATTCAAAGGGAAAGTCATGTTGTTCGATCTCCTCAGTGATCTATCAACATGGGGCCTCCGCACACTATCATATAACGGTGGCGTGGTTAACACCACATGCCTAGACAATCTCTTGTGGTACAGGAACACGGCATAAGGCCACACTATCGCACACCCACACACTCAACACCGAGCTGTTCACACTAGCATGTAACCATAATGGCTTCTAATAGCCTATGACGACTCGACACACAAAATCAGCGTAGCTGACACAACTATAGGGAATGTTAAGCGCAAACGGTTAACGCCTTCCTTTCCCGGATTAGCTTATCACAGTGGCTTCAGCTGAGGGACACATGTGTACGTGTCACCATAGTTGATTTGCGATACACCACTTGTGCTTTCATCCATGCACCACCTATCTGAGGTGAACCCGAAGAAATGAGACCAAGAAGTTTGTGAACGGAAGTTTTTATGGCCCATCCAGCCGATGCCTGTTGGCCAAATGGTAGGCTGGTATGGAGGTGAAGCTATTATTTATCAGAAGCCAAATAATAGGGGGATTTTCCCATGGTAATTTCCACGCCACGCAGACAAGTAGATATTCAGACTACTAGTGTTGTGATCCAAGAACGCGGATGGCACAAGGGTTATTTATTCGACCAAGCAATACAGGGGTTAAGCATTGAAACAAAACCTGAAACAAAACCACTCATTTGCACGCGGTATTCAGCCTCAGACCGTCTCGGCTGCCGCAGACGTCAATGCTCAGTTTCATTAAGTAGCAGGGACTCCCATAGGTGATACTGCACTCTGATTTTCCTTTCTGCACTTTTCCTGCGGCTTGTCAAAATATATGCTCCGATCCTACTACTGAATAGCAGTTGTATGAGTAGTATGTTACGATCGCTCAACTCCACTACACTAGGGGGAAAATTTCATTACGGTATTAGATATCAATGCATACGGTACGGGTAAGAGAATAATAATTTCATTTTCGGCTGAAAGACGCAGTGTACAGCTAGCTGACAAGGTAACAACTTGCTTTGACCTTCATTTATGAGAGATGGATTGAGTAGTTTACTCAACGACGACTGTGGGTGTTATATAAGAACGAACAGTATGTAGTCGATTTGAATTGTTTTTGTCCAATTCACTAGCCGTCTCTTCGTTGACGCTGCACTGAGTGTGTCAATGACCTGTCATTCCGAGACAACCGTGCAGTCGCGACCACATTCCTCACGGAGTCGTACTGTCAACTCACCACGACATACGGCGCTTACACTACCCAACATAACCACGCGTTTGTGGTCATGGTTACACAGGTGCCCATCACTAAACTTTCTGCTGCGCGTCCGAATCTTACTCTCTCAGGCGGTCCACTTCACGACTGTGTCTTCCTGTGATTGACATGACAAGCCGAAAGGCTTGCTTGGATAACATCTGAGTATCACAGCATCTGATCACTATGAGTTCACCTACCCTTTTTCACTTGTTCGTAGAGCAGCTACTTTGGGATTCACTTCTCAGTTACCTGGTGTACATGTCTCAGACAGCAAAACTGTTTAACCATCATAGAGTGTTCAAACTATATTCATGTCTACGGGGATCACGTCCGTCCATCGAATATCGAATATATGTCCTGACTAGTTTGGATAGAAGAGGCTCGTGCCGCAGATCCCCTTGATGTTCTGTCCAGACTACACTACCGTGTAAACGCACGAGTAGTGCAATGTCTTTTTAGGCAGACAGATTTGTTTTTAACTCCGTTCTTATGATTTCTTTAAACCCTTCTTATGGGGCGTCCGAAAACCTAACCATGCAAGCTCATAACTTGTGGTCCACGAATAGATTTGTCATCGGGTGGGCATTAAAGTAGAAGAGGTCTACTCAGCTGTCCACAATGCCTCCAGTAATACGGATTTCGAATGAAGCTTGTCACACCTCCTTGAGACGGCTGAATAAAAGAGACTCACACGTGTGTTCATATCAAACCAAACTTGGCCGTCAAGGGCTTCGAAAGCCATGCTCATTTCTTGCAGTGTCTCTTTACTGTGCATAAATGGGGTACTAACAGTAGCACACAACCGTGTACGCATAGTCAAATTACGTAAACAGCTTAGAGCAACGAAACTTCGGGCATCCAACAGGTGCCCATGCAGGTGGTACATAGTTTGTTTGCTGTCCCACGTGTTCTGAAGAACAACTATGTCTCTCTAACACACGCCGACATGATAATTCAATCTCTTTTCCGGTATTAGCTCGTGACAGTTCAACTCGGACTAACAGGAAAACGAGAGCCATCAGACGATGAGCTTAACATGTCTAGATTCCTTGTGAACTGAAGCATAGATGCTTTGTTAGTGTGCTATGTGAAGTCAATGTGAATTATGCAGTGTTTCAATAATGTAGATCACTCCGTCGAAATATACAGAATTACATACAAATCTTCAATGACGCATCCACGGATACCTGTACTGTAATGTAGTTCTGAACCATCGCCGGCTTCACTTAAATGTAAGTTACATTACGAATTTTATGGTGCTGCTGACAGACTGTGATAATTAGCAGACCAGCACCTACATTATGAACATGCGAAACGATCTCTTATTGTACAGAGCGATTACAGCCAGTTACATTTCAGATGACGGAGTCAGCATCGTTGTGTCCCAGTATACTTTGCGACGATTTCCACAAACTTTTTGCATTCAAATAAGAAGTAACAGCGGAGATGCATTTCAAGTGTTGCAAAAATATTTGTCAACTTGACGTGAATGCCATTCACCGTGAACCATAGCTGTCACGTTCTTACAGACTTCCAGTCAGCCCCTTTGAAAAAGAGGCACTATACTCGAAGTTCGTTTTTGTTAGAGCGCGTCACTTACGCACATCCGCATCAAGACCGGGATTATAAATCCAGCCACAGTTTCGTGAGGCAACCGTCATCAATCTCACATTGGCCACAGCAGAATTACCATATAAAAACGCCTAACCATATTTGCTCGTGTGTAATGCTGAGATTGATCCATCGCCTCGAGAAAGGACACAGTAACGGTACTGTCAACTCCAAAAGATGACCTCACGACTAGGAATATTATGTAATTTCAATTAACAGAAAACGGTATCAGTCGAAATTGTAGGATTAATAACAGATAATTAACTAGCTCCAATCTAGTGCTAGCCTCGACGCAGTACACAAAAAAGACCGCGAGTTGTGGGTACAGTTATTAGTTCACTGTATTTATGGCTGCATGCACTTTTATAGCTGGTAACATTTCGTCTATTCACATCAGTCGCAAACGCTAACATATGTCAACATGCCGCAACACATATCTTCTTTATGCACTGATGAAGTTATTAAAGGGAACCAAATGTTTCAAGTAAAGCAATTGGTTCAGAAATGTGCGACAGACGAGTGTTAATTACTAATGAGTAGTCGGGGATTTGGTTTATGTCAATTCGAACATCACCAACAATTGATCGCAGCTGTCGCATTCTCATAGACTATCCAGTCGGCCCATTTCGAAAAAAAGCACTAGACTCGAGTTTCGCTCGCATTAGAGCTCGTCAGTAGTGCATATCATCGCCACTGCCGGGACTTGAACCACGGACATGCTGTTCATGAGGCAACCGTGTTTACCACTGCGCCATTGACCTCACGTTAGGCACGACCGAATTATCATATGTGAACGCTCAACCACTTTCGCTTGTGAGTAATGATCATGTTGCCCGATCGTCTCGAAATGGAGACACAGTAACTGTCCTGTTAACTCCAATCGATAATCCCGCGATTAGGACTTCCTAGGCAGGTCGAAATCTCCGATCTCATTAAACCTGCTAGGCGATAAATCAGATTGTTGATGAGTAGTCGGGGATTTGGTTAATTTCAAGTTGAACATCACCCACAATTGATCGCAGCTGTAGCATCCCCATAGACTTTCCATTTTGTCCCGCTTTTCCTTGGTCGCTTCCAAACTGCTAGGCCGTAGTCTGTGGTCATCACGAAAACAGCGACATTTCAATTGGTGATGAGTAGTAGAGAAGTTTAGTTTATTGAATTGAATTATCTGACGTCGTACACAACGCATTATCATATATAACATACTTAAAAATGTGGATGTTATAACCAGGTTCCCAAAATACTTCATGTAGCTATGATAGTGTCGAATGTTTCGAGCAACTTTTCCAACTGAGCGTACTACGCAGAAATAAGTTTTGAAACTGATTACCACATTATTGTTAACAGACTAAGTAACTGCCATATAGATATTATGGTTCGAGACTGAAGGGATTATGTAGTGAAGCCGTTGTGGAAAACGTGTTCACCTAGGTTTAGGTGGTATGTAGTGTGTTTGCCTACTTCACAGTAATTGAAACTCAAAGTATTGTTTAAAGAACTAGACGCAGACTAAATGTTCAAGTATATTATTCTCATTTGATCTTTCAGACGATAGAAAGATTCTCATACGAACTTGCGTTCATATGACCCTATATAATATTTTTGAGCATTTTTCTGTAGTAGTTGCAACAGAAAATCAGTTCTTGCATGATCTCTTTAAGCCGTCGTGATACTACCTCCAACGTAATTATACTCCATGACGTTCAAACATTTGAAATAATTGCCCGCCCACAACCGATTTTTGAGTAGTGATGTAGTAAAGTACAGCTGACAAAATAAAACATTTTGTAGAAATCATTCCGTTTATTGGGGCTTGCGAAACGCCCAGTATGGCGTTAAAACAAAACAGAAAGTGAAGTGGTTTGAGGCTGTAGCGCCTGCATAACATTAAGTATTTCGTAATTTCCATTGCTTTTGCCCCTTTCACATCTCACAAATATAAGTTTACACATGTTATATAAAAAATGCAAATCAAAAGACACTTTTTTCGAAGTTCGCTAGCCGTTCGTTCGTCCTCTGCTGTGTGTTATCTGTGTGCTGAGGTTTGGGGAGTTGGAGGCTAACGGAATATTTACATGAGACCCAACTGTGAAAAGTCAGGGATTCGGTTGGATTCCAACCAACGACAGAAGCAACATGGTCAAACGTGGCAAGCGCTGTACCAGTTGAGCTACGAAGCCACGACGAGAGCTCGAACTTTCACATTTGGACTCAGTTATCTACCCGTCCCACAGTCACATATGGAGTCCACCAAATGCTCCAGGGGATCGACGGCCCCGGCAGGATTTCTCGAACAGTTCACAATGAAATCTACCACTTTCACGGTTGAGTATAGAAGCCGACTATCCATTTCATCGTATTTTTAGATTGATCTGTCCCCGTAGTTATCTCTACCATGGACAGGAAATCTTTTTGGAGTAGCACGACAGATCAAATCCACTGGAAATACGTTCATTCGGTGTGGCGAAACTTTAAACCAAAGCCCCTTTACGAATTACGGCGAGTCAGTTTCTTTTATTTTCATCAACATTTTGTTTCATGTTTATTCTTAATCAAGCTAATCAACTATGTATTGAATATAATAAACGATAGTTTTATGATTGCATTTTATTTGAAATTTTTGTAACTTCTGACTTTCAACCCACTTTTGTTGTAATTAGGCGGTTAGTTTGTAACTTCCATCCCGGAGCTAATATCACAACCTACTCTGTTACTTGCTATCTTGACACACATTATTTGTGCACTCTATTATCCAGTGTCGGTAACAATACACGCAATAAATTTTTATTTTGATTATCCTGCGCATTTCACTAGACTGGAAGTGAAAAAGTTCTGTTTCAACCATTCTAACAATTAGTGAACTCGATTTGACCCTAACAGGCAACCTTCTGATATAGCCGTTACAAATGCTTTCGATGCAATCAATCCACTGATGTTTGTTGTCCTAAACAGCTTTTTGTATGGAATATGTTGAAGCTTATTTCATTTGCTTGTTAAAAGACGGTTTTAAATTTGACTACATTTTGCTTTTTATTGCATGCATTGAAAAATGATGAAGAGTTTTATATCGTAACTGTAATCATTTTACTTCATTTTACTTTCTTATAACTATCATTGCCTATTTTTAAAACGCTCTCCCCGTCATCTGTACCTGATTGTTTATATGACCGCATTTCCCGTCGACTTGTGTTCACTTCCCGAGGTAATTTTTTGGTCGCTTAAATTTGAACGCTGTGTCTGCTAGATAATTTACTTGCGCGTGTAATTCACATTCAAAGCGCGAGAGGAATTTTTTAATGGTAGCATTTGTCAGTAATACCACGTACACTCAACACATTCCAACTGCCTTTTCTGAAGCTTTCTGACTTGAAAAATATTCCAGTTAACCCGACAGTCTGAATCAGCGTTATTGAAATTGCCAAGTACGCGTTACCGAATGGTCTATGTTAAATCGTCAGGAGCAATTCAACCCTCAATCCAATCAAACGGTTATGTTTGCTGTATTGGGTTCAAAAATAGGAATATTTAATTGTAGTGACTAAATCGACTTTACCGTTGCGCACTCCATCAAGTTTTAGTATCCCGTTGGCTTGTGCTGTTCTGCTGATTTCGAATAAACTTGCTTTCACCAGTTACGATCAGAATGGCTCAGCTGTGTACGGTCATAGATTAAAATTGTGTATCATAGCCTAGGCAAAATTCTCATGACAACAGTGTAAAACGATGTTACCATTTGAACATAAACAAAAAATGTTTGGTGTTTGCGTTTAGATTTTTGCACAACTTCCCTCACGAATTGATCTCAGGATACATCAAGATACGTTGTACGTGTACCGAGAGGATCCCACTCTTTCAATGGAAACAAACTGTCACACTATGACTGTACGTGGACCTATAATAACAAGCCTTCCAGCCCAGGCACGTCTGTAGACTCGGGGGTGTATTCATCATTTCGATCATCTCAGTATCAGTACTCCAGAATGCTCCGACGACTAACTTCTTACTGCTGTTGCACGATTTCAGAAGTTGATCGCCATTTTGACGTAACAGTAAACAACTGTGTGTGAATCAGGCAGTTATGTCGGTAAGTCATATAAAACTGGGACAACTCTCGAGGCCAGTTTATCATCTGACAATACGATCGATAGACTTCTACTTGAGATTAGAATTAAACGTAAAGCCTACTGAGATTGCATACTTTCAGAACAGCTTAGGAGCTGTCGGTAATTTTGTTGACTGGTAAAGCTTCTTTTTCGACTCAAAATATTTTAGCTCAGGTAAAACTGCAAGAAAGTTAGAGGCATTTAAAGATGTAATAATACGAGTGTTACAGAAAATAGGTCAAGAATAAAGGGGCAGCGACCAAGGCCACTTTCGAGCTGTGTATTTCTGTTGAATAAAGATGCGAAGGTGACAGTAAAAATGGAGTGGCCACATTCGATTAAATTAGTTCAAAAGTTTTTTGTTCTCATGAGAGGCGGAGTATTGGGATGTTGAGCTGGTGATCGTTTACAGTGAATCTTTATTAACCAGTCAATTGGTGAACTCACACAACACTTTACTAATAGCCCCATTGATAACCGAATTTAAGAGGTGCTCCTACAACAGGCAATACTGTAAATGGGGATCACCTTTGTAATCTTTCTAGAACCAGAACGGGGCTCAACTTGCTATTTAAAACATTCAACAAGTGTTTAGTCTTCAAGGAGGTTTTACAGAATGAAGTGCAAGTTTTGAGGAACGTTAGTCACAATCATCGTGGGAGTATCTCCTTCATGATGTGTTATCTGGGTTTCTGTGTAAGTTACTTCGCCTACAAACATTACGAAATAGCCAAACATCTTCTTCGGAGGTTGCAAAACTCAATCTATAGCTAAGATGACCGCCAAACAATGAGAAGAAGACTGTCAGACATGTTGATAGTTCAACAAAACGTCTGTTGCTTTTAGTCTCAATAGCATACTTAAAGTCACTTAAGTTCCAATCGATTAACTCACAATTATTTTTTTATTTGTCTACTTTCAGAACCTGAAGTTGTGATACATAATGAAATAACGTCTACATCGCAATATTGGATATGTCTTCCAGTTTCCTTGAAAGCCTTGTAGTTGGATACTTAGTCATTTGCATGATATTTTGGGACCTGCACTTGAACTTGAGCTTCAATTAGTGGATTTCTTTACTATCCTGTAGTTAAAATCCCTGTCTGTTTCTACTGTAGTATAAGCTGGCTCGAAAGTTAACTCACCTCTCTAGGACTGAATGTTGTGACTGCTATAAAACCCGTTTCTGTTCATCTGATGGATTTCTTATCTGATCGATAGAACCAATTTAGAACATTATATCATGTCTCTATTGGCTTTACCCTTACTTGAGAAAGAACCTATTTACTGATAAAAAATATGCCACAACAAATGCTTTACTGTCACACGAAACAAGTAACTACAGAACAATTGAATAAATAGCAATCGAACTTACATTCAGGCAACCACGGGGGAAGTCTTTGGGGGCAGACCGGAACAAAAAGTTATTGGGAGTTAATGGTCAACACAAATTTATTTCTGCAGAGTTACCTGTATGTGTATAAGTATACTTTCAACAAACAATACATTCACACTTATCACATGTAATGCTCTCGATACGCACCATTTCCTAAAACGTTCTCATAAGCCGCCTATCTGAATCCAGTTGTGTTCTTTTCAACATACTTTAAGTCTTCGTATTGGGAACCGTTCATACGTAGTGTGTACACATCTGATTCAATCGGCCTCAGATATTTCTAGATGGTTACGATCTCAAAATATGACACGCGAAGTGAACACTTTCAGAATTGTCACATTTTCCTATTGATATGTCATAATACAGTTGACCGGTTGGTCTAAAGGGCCCTGACTCTATTTTCCCTTTGACCAACGAATTAACAGATCATCGTAACGTACCATATTGGGCTTATATCAATGAAACCCAAAACCGATTGCAATGTCCACAAACGGTTGTGCAATTAAGGAGGTGATTTATGATGTGAATGACTAGGTAAGGCGAATTAGCATTGTCGTTTGCACTCAACTTTTACATTATAATACAAGGTGGTTGCGTTGGCCCGTCTACTATAGCTTACACTTACCAGTTAACAAAAGATGAACTACTGGTTCATGATCAACTGTCGTCAGCTAAGATCAAGTGCTGGTAAAACCAAAGATGAAATCTAGATCTGTTCACTACTTTCGTTAACGATCCTACTGAAGTTATATTTCGCTCAACCTCTAGCTTGTAACTTACATAATCATGATGATTCCATGCATAGAAGTTCAAGAATTTCATTCCTCATGCATCCATTTTTTATTAGGTTCGTTTTCTGGCATACAACAGTCCACAACATGACCTAGTTAAAAGCAAAAGACAACGATTTAAAAAATCTCAGAACCAAATAACGTCATCATTCTTGTGTAGGTAAATGTGTGGGGTATCCTACAGAATCCACTAGGAAACGGCCGTGTAATGAGGGTTTCCTAAGTTGAAAAATGGTTCCGGACTAAGAAAGTTTATGTAGGCCAGTTCGTACATGACATAATCGGACAACTTTCGTCCACCCCGATGGGCTGCTTCAAGACAGAATCATGCCTTTTACTCAGTAACCGGTAAAACAAAAAAAACACTAATTTTTGAACAACAATAGAGCGCTCATGAAAAAACTGATGAAGTAAAGTTCGACAAACCTTCGTATCCACAATATTGGTTTCCAGAGGGGTGTTGCTTATGTCAGACTTCGGTTATTATAGTGGTATTCACTTAGAAATATGTGCACATAAAGGCTGATTTTGCAAAGAATTGTGTAATTCTTGTAGGGATGTCCAGTTATAAGTTTTTTGAATTGTGAAGGTATATACCTCAATAATTTCGCAAGTAGCCATACATTTATATTCATATTAGTACACAAGAAAGTAGAAAAACGTATTTATTTCCATATTCACAGACTCACCCGTATTTCATATTTCATGTGTACAACCTCCTGCGTACATATAATATCTGGCAGAAAATATTATACTATATATTAATGCCAGCCTGATTGGCGTCACAGAAATAAACCTCGGTTTACATACATTTTTTGTTCACTCCTTGATAACGTCTGCAACCAGTAGGTGTAAAATTGAATGCCGGTAGGTTTTTTCTTTCTGACAAGAAGTGCACACAACTATATCAGAATTTCTGCAGGAAAAGAGTCACTTAAAGGTCGAACTATTATGGAAACAAGATTTTGGCAGTTGAGAAAGAAGTCTCACAACCTGCATCACCAAAAAAGATGGTTCAAAAAGATGGACCAAATGTATACATTCTTGAAAACGGGAGAGTAGTGATTAGGTTGCCTGATCGTCTCGATAGAAGACACAGCAACCGTCACGTTAAGTCCAATCGATAACCCCGCGATTAAAACTTCCATGACAGGTCGAAATCTCCAATCTCACTAAATCTGCTAGGCGATATTCTAGGTTACTGATAAGTAATCGGGGATTTGGTTAATTTCAAGTTGAACTTCACCCACAATTGGTCGCAGTTGTAGCATTCCCATAGACTTTCCAGTCGGTCCCTTTCGGAAAGTGGTTGAACGTTCACATATGATAAGTCGGCCGTGCAGTGGTCAACACGGTTGCCTTATGAACAGCGTGACCGGAGTTCTACTCCCGGCGTTGGCGAGGACATACACTACTGACAAGCTCTAATGACAGCGAAACTCGAGTCTGGTGCCTCTTTTCGAAAGGGGCCGACTAGATAGTATATGGGAATGCGACAGCTGCGATCAGTTGTGGATGATGTTCAATCTGTATGAAAAACAAAATCCCCCACAAACCATCAATAATGAAACAACTTATTGGTAGTGTTTTACGTTGTATACAAACAAACATGAGACTGCCCCAGGTTAAACTGCTTGTCAAGCGACCAGGAAGTTAATGTTACCGGAAAAGTGACTTGGAGTTAAAGAGTTAGGGAGTTAATTTGCCTAAATTGGAGTACACACTTTCAGGGTTACTCTACCAAAACGTCGTTATCTGAAGAGACGAACGGTAGAACAGTTGATATGGGAGAATTGTATTGTAACCCACAGAGTACTGCCGAGTTACCAGCATCGATGAGTTAAATTTATTGGTATAGCATTATATCAGGTCTACAGGCAAAGCAAGTGTCCATTACTTAGGTGAAGTTGAAGGGCCTCTTTTCGTTCGTAGGACTGTCCTCAGTTTAGGAGCCCTAATAGTTTTACTGAACTAGATAAACCAGCCACTTAAAAAATCAACGGACAAATATTTGTGCCTATGCACAGTGGTGCGTGATTTCCTAAGAATGTTACCACTATATGTTTCGATACAGAGGCATAACCCACTTAGTGTGTGCGACTCACTTGCACTCAGTGGACGCGTAGACTTAATGTTAGGCATTAATCCATTAGTTCAGTAGTTTGTAGTGAACGGAAGTCCGAAACCTGTTCTGTTGGTGCCGTTTTCAGTGTCACGTGGTCAGTACTATGTCGTCTCGAATTTTACTTTCTCGGTCATTTTCGTTAATTCCAGGTTTGGTCAAAGCTGAATGCTGATTAGGTTTCCGGTGAGTGCGATTTGTATTAATGCGACTGAGTTGTCGTACATAGTTCACGTGAAAAGCACGTGCTTAGCTTGGCTCGTAACCCGAATCGTAAGAGAAACACGTGTGGACAACCTCATGTTTAGCTTACACTTGACTTGTACAGTTTAGCCTGCAGACAACGCATTGCGCAGCTGTGGTCAGTGTCATCCGTAACAGTGTCTAATCAGAACACGGCTGGAACGCTTGACCAGTGCAGTGAAAACACGTGATAGGCGTTTGGCATGTTTCCAAAACTGTCGTGTTCTATTACTTCGGTACATGTTGGAATTGTCGTGCTGTTTCGTTTTAGGAAAGGTGGTTAACAAGGTTTAGTATACCATGGTCAAGCGTATTCATACCAAACAACTGGGGAACCAAATATTTGAAAAGTTTCTTTTGAACATCTCTCTCTTCATCAATGTAAACGAAGTGGTGAGCTGCACCTCTTGAACGGGTTCATCATGGTACCTGTTGAACTTAGTGGTTAAAAAATTTATGCTGGATTACTTTGTCGTAGTGCATTCTTAGACAACACATTACCGGGATGTTTTCTAGCGCTCAAACCGCGCAGACCATGCATACTGATTGCAAATCCGTAGATCACGCAAATGGACACGGCCGCTTAGCACAGCTAACCGGTTCGGATGCAGCAGAAATGGGGAAATAGCTTTTCTTACACAGCACTTTCCGCACGTGCTTACGCCTTCCTGAAGAGGTCACTTCGGTGCCCTCCGTTGAATGACATTCATAACTCGACTAACAAGTTTCCACACGAAGTGCTCTCAGCCGTCACCGTACCCCAAATTGGATCCAATACACTGAATGTGGTACATATGTGGTACAAGTGATCATCACACTCAGTACAGATTCGTCCTGATACGAGCCTACAATTCTGTCATAGACCGAATTTGACCTCCTCAAAGGGTTGTATCTATCGCTGTGAGCAGTAAGTGAGGGTTATACATATATATTGATATGGTTGGCAGCATTCGTTTTGGATTAGACTGTCACAGCGACCGAAGTCAGAGGACGCCCGCACTCAACCAACACTAAAAGTGGCTTGCACAAAACCACTTATATTTAGTTTAGATCCGAAGGAATAAGACCACATGGCGTGTGAGTGGAGCCTTTGTGTTCAGCCGGTCAATTCTGGTTAACCAACTGAATGGTTAGCACGAAACTGAAAACCTTATTCCTCAGAAAATATACACAGACAGAATCCAATGGTAAGATCCAAACTGAGCAGAGCAATACTGAAAATAAAATGTAAGATATAGTTCAGTATAGAAGTACACGTTAACGCACATTAGAAAGAATAGGAGGGTAAAACGAAATTTAAGGTTGAACTGAAAATCAGACAAAGCATACATCATATAATACACAGAAAAGGCTGAAGAAAAGGAAGGTTAGAAGGAAGGAAGGCCACAGAGACCAAGGGCTCTGAACAGAAGACAGGGTGTGTTACCAAGCCACGGCAGTCATTGGTAGATGTGAACAAGGAAAAATAGATATAACGGTCACAACCTACTTGAGCCTAACGTACTCGTTGACTCTTCGTCGACGGTGTGCTATGGATGGTTTGATGACCTACTAATCCGAGGCGACCAGCGTATTCACGGCCACACACATCGCGACGCCATATAGTCGTGTCACCAGGATTTATGGCAACGAGGGTTCCCTTGCCTACCGCGCGATCCCGTTCACGGCACCGCAGTTCCTGCTCAATGAACTTGTGGATGTCTGTTTGGAGCATATTAATCCAGACTGTTCAGTTTAACGCCAACTCTTCCCAACATTTAAAAGCAATGTTACAACGCGAACGACTCACCTGCAAAACATCCTTGTATTTCAGCAATTAACTACCAGGATTCCGCTTACTTAATTTCAGTTGTCCGTACAACAGCTGCTTTGGAATACGGTCGTCGCGCATCCGACGGACGTGACCTATTCAATGTACCTGATTCAACATCAGCAATATCTCAGTGTACGGAATCATATCCGACCACCGAATACCCAAGATGCGTCTTAGACAGTGTAAATGAAGGCGGCTAATATAACGCACATTCCTTTGATACAATTTCTCAGTTTCCCTGCAATGTAGCAGCGAGAGATACACCATATAGTGACAGACTCAGAGCTTGGCGGCCAAAATCAGGTTGCCGTACTCCCAGACACATATTTCATGACGTCTGAAAACAACACTGGACTTCGCCACCCAAGTGTACAACTTATTGTCTGCAGACAAATCTGTGAACCAATTGCTACGCAGGTAGCAGAAGTCCGCGTTTTGCATTTACACGGTAGCTCTCTGTACCTCTGCCAAATCCACGGCGAGAGCCAGTGAACTTTCTATAGTTTGTTGTGGCAGGCTCTTTAGGTCTCTAAGTCAGTGCTAACAGGACGGTTTATTGGACCACTAAAATATTCGAATCGGACTTTCACCATGCCCATGGTGCTGGAACAAACAGCGTTGACGTGGATTAGTGCTTTGGTGAACTGGACGGACGAACCAAACATCGCCTTGCTGTCGCTCCGGATTTTTCTGCAGTTGCAGAGAGCAGTTGGACAACTGCGCAGTGGAATGGTTGCAGGCAAGGATGGGTTTCCCGGTGGAGTCCTGAAAAATGGCGGACCGGCGCTGCAACGTGCCTTTCTCCAACCGGTTCCCTCCATCTGCAAACACGAAGTGAGGCCGCAAGAATTCAAGGATGCCATTATGATACCCTGGTTCGAAGGTAAGTATAGCAAACAATGCAATGACAGCCATCGAGACATAAGTCTGCTGAGCTACACAGGCAAGGTGCTCGCCGGCTGAATACGGATGTCTTGGAAACCAATGTTCCTGGGGAGCAATGCGGATTCCGGGCGAATCGGAATACGATTTGACCTGGTGTTCGCTGGTCGGCAAATTCAGTAGAATTGCCG
>JTDE01006712.1:16172-32434 GCA_014338405.1 Paragonimus skrjabini miyazakii | reverse complement strand
GATCCTACGCCTAGTGACTCGCAGTCTACCCAGCCCATGCGTAACGAACAGTCCGTACCTGATTCCAACCAGAAAACCCCTGTTGACCTTCCCCGCACTCGCTCAGGCTGAACAGTCATGGCCAGCAGTTTTCAAAGAGTATTGCGCTTAACATTTCCTCATTTTTATCGAGCGTTTTCATTCTTTTAACGCTCTAGGGTGGAGTTCTATAGGATATTGTACACATTTTCATATTCCGATTTATTGTTATATACAGTTTGCACCACTTTCCCTTGTACAGAATGAACATTACTTGTTTGAATTGATTCTGCTTAGCAATACACTTTTGGTGCGCGCGTCTCGTCTCCTTGACGTTCCTGTTTCGTATAGATTGGGATTGTCTGTAGCGAGCTATTTGGCTGCTGTGTTTTGAACTGAATATTGGCATTTGTATCTTTGTATTGGGTTAGTCCCCTACAAGTCAATACGAAATGCTTGCATTTACCAGTTTTCGTGTTCTACCTGTTTTTTTCAAACTTCTGAAGGGAATGAACTGTTTTAAATTTTTAAAAACCTGTTTGTCAGAAACTGAGATGCCCGAATGTTATCTAAACTGGTCTTTCGCACCGTGATATCGATTCAAGATCTTGGAGAGATTTAGTCTTGAACCGGACGACCTAGAGTAATGGGAACCAAACAGGCGTCCGAAAATTCAGTAAGCAAACATCTTGCGGGCTAATGAACTGAGGCGCGTGGCACGCAAAGAAAGTATAGCTACCGTGGGTCGCGGTGACATGATCGTATGGTGTTGCAATGAATACAGCCACGAATGTACCGGCGTTTCGAAATGGCAGGTCACCAGCATTTCACTGATAAACCGTCGGCGAAGAGACGATGAGCATGTAAGGATCAAGCAAGTTGTGTCAGTTATATCAAAATTTTTCGTTTACATCAACCAACGACTACCATTGCCAGGAGTAGAATCAGGCGAACCGAAGACGACCTGTCAAGAATAACGCAACGAGTATGGTATGTACTCCTGTAGTGAACTATTGCCTGCCTTACATTTCCAGTATTTTTCTTTCCAGATTTCGACCCGTCTGAGAAATCCTGGTCGCGGGCTTATCGACTCGATTTAACAGACAGTAACTAAGTCTTCCATAGAGATTATCGGGCAACTTAACCATTACTCAAAAACGAAGGTGGTTGAACGTTCACGTCTAATAATTCGGTGGTATCCAATGTGAGGTCAATGGTGCGGTGGTCAACACGGTTGCCTCTTGGAAGCATGAACGGAGTTCTAATCTCGACAGTGGCAAGGATACGCACTACTGACAAGCTCTAATAAGAGCGAAACTCGAGACTAGTGATTGTTTTCGAAAGGGAATGCTACAGCTGCGGTCATTTGAGTGTGATGTTCAACTTGAAATTTTGTCAGTTAATCGTATCATTATTGTCTCTATCCACTGTTCGCGGTACAGTGGTTAAACTTTCGTACTAACCTATCAGCTGGCTAACAAGCACTCATCAGCTAGACTTAAAGCCCCTCACTGACAAGCCTCCTGCCCTTATTCGATCAGGTTCACACTGAGCATGTGGTGTGCTAGTGTGGCGGCAAGAAGTAGAGCGAAAGCAGCCTGTAATGTTTATCGTGCGCAGGGGTCCCCTGACTGCGGTCAATCTGACAGTCTCCTTCTCCAACCGTGTTGGTCGAGTGATCGCACACGCTTGCCGAATTGCAGTAAGGAACGTCGCTCGGTTTGGATCCGAACCGGGTAGCAAAATCAGTCATTTGTGCAGTCGTGTCAAATATTCTTTCAGGCAACCAATGAACAGACGTGTTGAAAGTATCTCCGGCTGTTACAACATCCTATTCAATCAACCAGAGGAGGTCACACAAATTAATTTTGGCAACAATAGAATCAACTGCAATTTGGTTATGTAACCCAGCGCTTTGTTCACAACAGCAACTTTTTGGAGACATGCAACTCCCATCTGCCAACTGCCATCACTTCGAATGGCAGTGTAAACGGTAGTGAAAGGGGTACGTCGATGGTTTATGATCGGTGAAACTCATAAATTGGCTACACTTGTAGACGTACTGAGAGTGACGTACTATCGGGTGAGTACATGACAGCCGAGAAAACAAACCTGTAGTATTTAGTTACAACAGAAATTACTTTACTGTTAGCAAACATAAGTAGTCACTAGAACTTATTGGCGAACCGCGCAGTACAACACCCACAGACAGGTCGCGTGCGTCTGGAGTTATGCCGATAGTCACGACAGTTGACGCTTGTTACATATGGTCGAACGAGTCTATAGAAGTTTCCGGAACTTCGGAAAAGCCTTTTTGTGATCATGGGGTGGGTCTGTCAACGGTGCTTTAAGTTGAGTAAATGCAAAGTGATCCGTCAATCGACTATATTCCTGACAACGGAGCTATTCCTCTTGTGGTCGACCTGCTGATGATGGGGCTGGTAGGGTAACAGGTCAAGGAGTATAGGGAAGTTTATGCCAGTGAAAGTCTTGTGAATGTTTGCGACAGTAAAATCTCAGCGAGACTCCGCCAGTGATCCAACCTTAATGCGAGATAATTTTGTACGTAAAATCTAGTGAACGCATGACGTTGTGTGTACGCGCATGGTTTGGTCGGGGAATTCCGGTGGGAGGATGCTGACTTCTTCATCGGTATTGGTGAAGCAGCGAACTCCATATTCGCAATCCTGAATGTGGAATAAGTAAATGTGGAAGGAAGCAACATCAGTGGTCATAGTAATTTGGCCGGTTAGTTTCTATTACCTTTTCAGGAGAAGAAACGGGGACCACGACAGAAACATAAGCCACGACTGAATTGTTAATAGTGCCAGCATCGGTTTAGGTTGACAATCGTCCTAGACATATGTCGACTGGAACGAGAAATGTGTCGTTTAGAATTGCGAGGTAGTAAAGGAGCGTGAATGTTGCGTGCTGGCCGTCTGAAATTGACATGCGGGCTTGTTCCCATTAACATTTAAGAATGACGGTGCTTCTACTGCAAGCGCGGATGAATGAAGCATCTTCTTATAGTGAGTCTCCTTGATGTAGCCGGTTGTGTCGGTCGGTTGGAACGCGGTAGCTTGGGGGCATGCCATGTGAATCATTTGTTTACCATCAGGGAGACGTAGAAACTGCATTTTCTTCCGATTTGACTTTGTCAGTTGAGAGGTACTGGTCAAGCGCAGTATGTGGCACAGAAGCTTCGTGGGCCTCTGATCCTCTAATCCACTGACATTAACCAGCTCGGTGATGCATTGACGATGAAAAAGACCGAAGTATTTGATAGGGATCTTTTTGGATTGCTCGTATATCACAAGGGAGTCAGACAGCTGCAAGACTTCGTCCACCTCTTCTATGATGTTAGGCGGTGTTTACACGATGTAACTTTGTTGGTCCCGTGATGATAATTCGCAACCCAGGAGCGGCCTCTAGATGTGCTTGCCAGCTCCCAGAGTAATTCCTATGGGACGAAGAGTGAACCGTTGAAAATGTCTGACAAGACGATAGCTTGATTCTGCATTGTGACTAAAAACAGCGTCATAAAAACTGAATGAATGAATACGCAAAAGATATTGTGATGGTTCCTGAAATGCAAAAATGAAATAATAGTCTTAGCTCTACCCCAAAGTTAGCTTCATAGCAGTAGTAACAACACCGGAACTAAACAAACCAAGTATTTATCTGTCGACCGCGATTGTACAGTTTATTGTCAACAATGCAATAAAAGAACAATGATGAGAAATAGGATCAGTGACAATCACTACAAATAATCCACTATAAACAAACGAAATCCACATGCAAGCGTGACAAAAATTATCAGACTCATTAGATTAAGTGGACATATACAGTTAGCTGACAATCCCCTTACCTATGTTGGACCAAATGCAAACTGAATATACGCATGAATGATAGAGCGGGCGTACATTATGTGAAAATCACAAGAATTCACGTCAAATGTTATGCAACGTCGATACACAATAATAGCCTGGGAGGCTAATAAGCTAGTCATCGAGCTCAAGAGTGAACAGTAACTGTGTTCACAATAGACAACAATCATGGGAAAAAGCCTATTTACTTGAATGCATCAAAGAGTCGTCACCCCGAAGTCTTTACGATGCGTCGTGCAACAAGCAAAAATGAGTTTTCTCGAACTCATTGGACTGTCATTGCTGGTGATGCGTTCACAAAAACGGATAAATAAAATCGTGTTTATTTCTGCTGCTAACAGCACTTTGTACTCGGTTAGTAAGATAAATTAAAGTTGTGATTTTGGTTAGTTTGATGGCAATAAACACCAGGGTATGCATTGTAATCTTAAACAAACATCTGACAAAAACTTGTGGTTCATTCGAGAATAAATCATTCATATATAATTACCTTATAAATGTTGCGGCGTTGCCAGGGTTAAATTCCATGTCATATACGTCCGAATACACAACTATCCTCGTTTATGTTTTTCCGAAGTCACGAGGTGACTTCTAGGTAGGTAGCTTTATTATGCATTTATAATATATAAAGACCCTAATGGGTTAGTCAGCTGCGTGTTCCGGTACAATTTTTTGGAGGGGACAGTATAACACACTAGGAAAATCGCCGCGCCTATCAAGGAGTATTAAAACTGCATCTAGCCGATTTAGGTATGGTGTACATACTGTAATTTACATGGCAAAGACGTTTGGTTTCTGTCCACTGATTTCATGTAACCAAATTTGTTTGGTTGCTTGTTTACACTGAATCATAACTGATGCCATGCATCCCATGTTATGCTGCCGTGTTGGTCAGGCTCTCCGAATAATACATTCAGAAATTACCCGTGTAAAACAATGTCCCCCACCACGTAAGTGACATTAACGTGGTGGAAAACGGGGAGCAATGACCGAAAAGCTCATGAAGACTTTCAGATTAATTCACAGTGCAATAAATGCAAGTAAACGAATTTTGTTTATAAAAGTAAATTTTTGTCTGACCATAGTCGTTTCCTTTCTAATTTTCATGGCTTCATCCGTTCACATTCTGCGGTAGGTGAACTTGGATGGGGTTGCCCTTCGTTTACATGTGACTGTGAGATTACATTTCGTTGCAATCTGTGACGTACATAATACATTCTAAAATGTATGTGATGGTATGCCCGACAGCGATTTATCCGCATTAATATGCATACACTTTATGCTATCCGGACTGGCGGCCGGCATCCTGATTCGTCTTACTTACAATATCATTTAAGTATTTTGGGTATGTCCTCATTTACAAATAAATAGCAACAAACTATGCGAAGAAGAATGCAGTTTTCTTCAAAAAGATTCTGTTCATATTTCGCTGTTTGAGAATTATTATGAGATATGCAATTGTAAAGTCTGTCAGTTACACGATTTCTTATTATACACTAGTTTTTCGTTTTCAGTTTACAGCTGATGTAGACCAGTGGTCACTTGTTTGAATCGTATACTTCTTCCTTCCGGAGCACTTCTCTTTCTAATTTCATGTGATCGGTGTGCTCGTAATCTAACTATGACAGAATGCATTGTGACATATTGAAGGAACCGGATTCTCTGGAATTTCTCTTTCATTCAAGAAGAAATTTTTTCAAACCCATTTAAGAGTTGGTTTAGTGGAATATGCTATGGGCGATTACTGTTTCACCATACATAGCTTTGTAACACCGTTCGTTCATTTTTCTTTCCACCACAAAGTTTAAGACGCACTCGTAAAACAGGTTCGAATTTTGTACAAGTTCAGGATGGCGTCGTGAATTCACTGATTATAAATAAATGGACGACTTTTATGTTATTGGAACCTATCTAGTATTCTTTTCAACTAAACCTTGTTTCATTTTTATGTGTTTCTGAATTAACCACGGGGATGAGCAACTTTAAACGCATTTTATAGCCCGAGGAGCCGGTTTCCTTTCACTACCGGTAAAAAGTAATTCAGAAAGTCGTATTTTCCCATTGGTTGATAGATGAATGCGTTGTCAAAAGAATCAGTACCAGAATATTCGTACGCATCAGCAACACACACCTGTAAATTTGTCGATATTGTAACGTGCGGTCGAAACCAGCAAGCGCGCACAGGTTGAATTTAAATTGTGTAACGGGGCGTGCTGTTGTTTTATCGGCGCCGTCTTAGTTTATGTTTGTGTAAGTCTTGTGCATGGCTTACTGGGCCTTTGGCTCATACTTGTTTCCTGTTGTTTCCTTTTGCAAGACTTGTTGGAACCCCTACTTCGGATGAACGCTGTCCCCTGGTGTGTCCACATCGCCCTACAGTTGGTTCGAAAGTGTGACGGACAACCCGAGTAGAAACAGCCGGCTTGCTTGCTACAATATTATGGTGTATATATTTAACTAGAAATGAAATAAATATAAACGAATCGATTCGTATAATGATCCTTGTATATGGTTATATATGTACAATTTCATATACCTGGATATGTTTACTTCAAGGTAAATAATTTTTTTGTCTGAAAATACATATTTTCACATTATTGTATATGCCATGTATTCATAGACGACTTTCTATACTTTAGTATGTATCTGACCTTATGTATGGGCTGCTAATCGCACAAACGTCTGTACTTCCGTATGGTTACTCTCAAGGTACGTCTCACCAAAATGAATACGAACACTATTTCGCAAGACAATAAAATGTGCGGCTTTTGTTTACTTTTAGAAATACTGTTTTGCCCAAATTTGACATAAAATCCATTTCACTGAATATTCGGCAATTTTTCTATGAATGATACCAACTCTTTATAACCCTTTTCTGTCCTTCTCTCCAATTTTTCCGTGAGCATTCGTTATCTAGTTTTGTTCCCGCTGAAATGGACGGCACTATTTTGATGGACATTTTAAGTGACGTAATGTGTGGGCCTGTTTAGAAGAGACAAAAGCACAAGAAAAGAGTAAAATTTTCCTGTTTCATGCAAACTTTCTCAAAAACATTCATTGTGAGCGGCTGACAGCCTCAAAGGTTTCCGGCGTGAACGCCGAAATTGTTTCTAGGGAAATACTGAACTTTATAAGGTCTTAAACAACGATGCTGAAATTGTTTTTACATTTCTCATACAGGCCCCTGCTGTGCCAAGGTTCTCGTGCACGATTTTGTCTTTCGATATCGTTGTGGATCCAGCCGTGGACATACGTTATTTTGCTACTTAATTAGATAATAGACAAGGAACCAACGAAGGTTCTTTACTGCAGAAACCTTTTTGAGGCCTCTGGATGAAACCCTGGGTAACACGAACTGATTTAATCCCACCTGTTTTCAGTATTAGTTTTCCACTGTTCAGCTTCGTAACTATGATGTGCCTAGTGCGTAACATTGTGGAAAACAGTGGCTGCAGCAATGGTAGATCTGTGCATCAAAATGGAGATTGATAAAGTCCACTAAGATGTCTGTGGAACAGGTTAACATCAGAATGAATGTTGCCTTTCATAAATCCGCCAATCCAAGTTGATTCGGCCGGACTGTACCCAGGTGGAGCTGTTATTTGGTCTTTAAAATGTATCTGAACAGTGACATTCAAAGTCACGGTATTGAGGTGACTCAGTTAATTCCTTCGTTTTCCAGAGTCACATGTACAAGCTTATCAGACTTTTTGAGCCAGAAGCCATGGGATTAAACCAATTAGAACATCAAACGTCACGTACCTACTTCAGCTTCTCAATTTAATGTCCCTGCTAACTGTTTCATCACCCAAAGAAGTGGAAGAACAACAGAAAATAATCATTTTGATGAATTTAAATAACTTGAGCTTTCCTTGAAGTATTACACCAAAGCACAAGCCATCACGATCTACTCGATGACCGATGATCGGATGGTAACCTGTGTTACCTCTTGCTTACCTGTTTCCTGTCGAGTTGTTAACTATCCTCTGCATTTAAAAGCTATTTGTAAGTTTGACTGTGTATAAGGATGCATGAAGCTGCAGGGGAATCTCACAACAATACGTCCTCCGGTTTCACTGCTTAAAATTACTTGGACACCATATCTTATGAATTTCTTCAATGAAAGACAAAGCAGGACTGGACTTCGTCCAAAAATGTTGTATAAACGGTCGATTCATATAATGAATTTCCAAACACAGTTTAGAAATTTTGTACTCTACGACGTATCACTCGAGATCATTTGGCTGCATGTTTTAATGTAGGCAGTACAAGAACCGTAATCATATAACAGCAGATGTAGGAAGCCGTATACACTAATCCAAGTTCACAGGCAACACATCTAGATGACCGCAATCACGTTTGTTACCAGGGAAAAAGGGTTATGACGTGGGGTCGTTCTGTACACACAAGAAAGCAAACTATTTATTGAGAGCATCACCTACAGAATCTCTAGAAGTGCATGGTCCTTCATGAAATAAAGTACCTTGAGGCTCCTTTCCAACTAGCGATCGACTGATTGACAAGCAGTTAAGTTATGCTGCTTCTACCTGTTACCGGTTATCTAATTCATACGTACTTGATGTTCCCTGTTAAGTCAAATTTGTTTCTGATTTACACCGGTATGAGCTCCCTAATCTCTTGACGTATCAATTTTTGTGTGTGGCGGTTGCAAGTTGTTGGCCTTCCACAAGTGAATTCGTAGATATGCTGTTTTGACATGCGAGGGGCTAATGTCTTACCGGTTGAAATGAATACCTCGGTGATTAAGAAGCTCAAAATGTTGTTTGAGTAGGGTGGAAAATGGGTGCATCTACTGTTTCCACTCCTGTTTTTAACAAATAGTTGAAATCGTCATCTTTGAACAGCAGTGGAAGAGAATCCTTCAGTGTGAGAAAAACGGGCGATTCTCTATGTAGAGTTTGGGTTTGCTTTGTTTACCTGCGAAGGCTGTAGAATATCCACTTGCCTTCAGGGTGATCCACATCAGTTCTAGCACTATTGGTGCACGATCCTCCGACAAAATTCATCAGGCTCTGTAAAAAAGTGCCCCAATCAATAATCTTTCTACTGAATTGATACAACACCATACACATGAAGACACTACCCGGACCACGTATGTCTTTTTTGGAATTAAAATTTGTGACACGTTAGCTGAAATTAACATTTGACTGATTCACCGGATTTATGCCAGGAGTGAATGTCTAAAAACACAAGTGATTGTTTAACCAATACGCTTGGTTTTAAATCTATGTAGATTGCTGAGGTTTTTCCCGATAACTTGTAGTTGATTAATTCCATTTTCATCTGTTGTTACAAACAACATATCATTAGCATGGAATCGATACAGGTCCGGACGGCCGACGCTGTATTGTTCTTAACATGCTCGACATATGGAACAGCCGCTTACGATCCGGTAAATATTCCCATATCAGCAATGCTAAATATTTTAGTCCTATTTTCGAAAATAAAATTTGGAGACAAGACGTACACTTTAATAAATGCAGTTTAAATCGGGCTCGGGGAAAACAAACGGTAGATAAAACTGTTCCCTCTTTTTATATATGGCATCAGTGGTTGCTTCTACTTGATCGTGAAAAATGAGACAATACCTGCAATGGACATTTGTTTGTCATTCAGAGAAATTGGGTCAGTAAGTTCAACTAAATAAAACTTGTCCCTTAATGTAGTTCTAGCCAACAACATTTGATTGGTGTTAATAAATTTTCAGCCACCGCGCTAAGTCAGGTTGTGGAAGACTACTCAGCGAAAGTAGCTGTCTCATGTGAACTCTAAATTTGCGCACGTAATAACAAGCCGTACAGGTGAGGTGTTTTTGTTCCTCTAGGTTTCAGGGTTTTAGAAGTGACCTCGTTGATAAAAAATTTGCTGAATAAATGGTTGATTTTCATCTAGTAACCCAAGTTCTAAGTCGCCTGTGTGGGTGGCTGTCATTTTGAAAGTGTTTGTCTATATCGCCCGAGACTGAATTAATTCCTTTCACGTGGCCATTTCCGTTCAACGTACCAGTTCCAGAAACTCTGTCAGCCTGTATATGGGTTCCAGCTTGCTTACTCTAAATCTCCTGGAGAAAACCTACACTTTTCAGTGAGGGAAAATGTTTGCACAGGCGACCACTCTATACTGACATTCGGCATCAAACAGTTGGACTTTTACCTGTCGACTGGCAGCCTCGATGCTGGAGATATTTGGCATGCGGTTACAGAAATATACAAACTAAGCTTGTATGTCAAAGACGGATGCATGACGTGAGTCAACACACTTGTGCTTCAAACTAGAAATAACTGGGTTCTACTGAAGATAAACTTTGTCAAGTAATATGCCGGATAGTTTGCGAAGGACGCAGTTCTCAGTCTATTCTCAACAAAGCTCTCAGTCTGTCTCAAGTCGTTTACTTTCGTGTGAGCACCTTGTCACAGCAGGAACTGATAAAAATTCACAATACAAAAAATCATTTCTTTTAGAAAGAAACAAGTGAACTCGGGTATCTTCATGGATTGTTACAGTTTTGTACGTTTTTTCAGTGTTACTTCTGTTTCTCTCTTGTTATATAGGCAAAATCCAATGTACTATGTATATACGGAGATACAGCAAAATAATCTCGAGAGATAAATTGTATAGCTTAACATTCCTGATTTCGGCTTCGAAATAAATTATTTCTGAAATAACCTGTACATTATATCGGAACAGTGAAACATTATTTACACAATATTTTTGTTTCATCGATTGGGTATCAGGTCATAGTTACTGAAGGATCACCATATTCTGTTCCCTGAAAAAATGATATGGTTTGATCAATAGACTGTTCCGAGCCACTCGTGTTTCCTGAAGGTCATTTCCACCACTCGTCATCCATCCTTACGGTGCGATTCGCCCTATTGTCAAACTGCGCGGATATGGGGGTAATTACAAGACTTCATCACAGACTTCATTGCTGCGTCTTAAGTGGAATTAAAAAGGCCGTATTTCCAGTGTGCAGAGGTTTCAGCTCCTATTCAAAGAATGCCAGTTAGAATGTGAGTCGGGTTGTCTTCACAGTATGATTCATGGACAGGGAGGGCACTAGGAGGTTAGAATGTTGGCTAGAACGTGAGTATTGAGCAGCAACCATGTAACTTCCAAATCCCATCGCCACGATCGATGCTTATGCGAAACAGTTATGCGGTGTTTCTCTCTGTTACGTTTTCGTAAATAGCAGCCTGATTGATTAGAACATGGTTAGTGTCTGATCGAGGCCATCCAACTCTACCTAGCTGTTACATATCCTTTCCTTACAGACCGAAATCGATAAGTACTTTTGTGGCTCATCAGAAGCAAGCCTACGTCCACCACAGCTCCAGAAAGGTTTGGGAGAGTCAACACGAGGGGTGGATCAACATAGTGTATGAGGAAAAAATATTTAAGAGTTACGGAGGGTAAAGTACATACACGTCCTTGATCCCGGTGACTGTACCCTTGAGTTTTATTTAGCAAGTACTCATACTGCAGATCTGTTGCCTACTCACATATCATTATTTTCATTCCCAGCGTGCGTGGAGCTGATGAGTTGTAGCTGTATCCTAACACCCATCCGCCACGTTGCTGGTCCTTGTTGGGACCAGCTGACCGCGGGTCATTGTTGAAGAATTTGTTTTCTTGCGATTAGGTGCAGGCTAAAATCAATATTTAACTGCGTGAGTTTAACAATGCTTACTATAGAGATTTTTGACACAGAGAAGCGTATTAACCCAAAATTATGGCTGAAATAAAAATACCAATATGTTGTGTTGCTGCAGACTATCAGGTATCCTTAACCAATGGCTTGAACGTGTCGGGTTTAAGGTCATAAATCATCAGTATTGTGCATCATATCATTGACAGATCATTAGTGTTATATACACCAACAGCTGCCTTTAGAATGTACGAGTTGTAGGCTGAGAATAATTTCCGTGTGAGCATAGATGTTTACTTCTCGACCAGACTGAGAGATTATCTGTAGGTGCAACATGTTATAATATCAAATTAAACTTCATAACTAGTCAAGAGAACAGCGGCTGAAGTGGCTAACACTTCCGGCAATGGTTTACTGGAAACCATCAATCTGTACAAACCGTGTGCTTACGTTCATAAATGCAAAAGTGTCTTTTGTTTTTCATTTAAACTTCATGACCAAAAACGGAGCAGATACCACAACCAGTTAACATTCAAGATAGCATGAAATAGTTGACACCTCCAGTGGTCTCATTTTCCACTGAACAGTGCAGCGGTGAGGCTGCAATAAAATCCACTATTGGATATCAGCGGTGGACCTATTTTTTGGGGAAAGCGGTCAAGAAACACCTATAACTACTCTGATGTTCTGTACTCCCAAAGTTTCCCGATTTGTAAATGATCGTTCTAGGTACGAGAAGTATGTATGCTGGAGCACGGACTGGATGATGACATCTCAATTGTAGCCGAAAGTACTGGGTAAATTCGTTTGAAGACCAACGTAATACAAAGCTAACTAGAGTAGATCTATCTTTATCTGGCACAGTTGTAATATTGTTTTAGAACAGCCAAAAACGGACTCACCAGTCATGATGTGATAATGTGTTCATGTGGCCTCTATCAACTTACTGTCAAATTAAGGTAGTTAATCCATAACTAAATTAGATTTGTTTGATGTCTGAGTTGGAGATCAACAACTATATGCAATCAAATGGTCAGGACAAGAGGTCGGTTTAAGCAACAGCAGGCTAATTAGTTCACTGCAAGATAAGCTTACTTTCTTCTGAGCGCCCTTAAAGTTACACACCCTAAGTGTTCTTCTACACAGAAAGTGCACCAGGAGAGACTCAAACGCGGATCGTTAACTTATTCTTAGGTTGTCGCAGATATTGTGCATAATCTGAGCTGTAACACTTATGTACAATAATGATAGAAGGAGTAGTGGCCAAGTGTATTCTGATGGTGAACCAGTACTTAGTTGGAAGCATCAGTGGCAGCAACTGCAGGAAACATTCGTGGCTCAGGCTTTCTATGGCGGCAGCCCTTGATAAGTCTTAGCACAACAGGCAACTCAGCGTCAGCAGCTTTCACCTGGACTGATTATGGTTTGGTCCATAAGTGTAAACCGACCGCCTAATGATTGATTATTAATAAGCAATGTACTAAGCATACAGTTCACTTTTTAAGCTGCATTTTCCTTATCAGGATTCTCAGCGTGTTCGCCCTAGACGAATTCGACAAGTTATGCTAAGATCTCATCTGAGTGGAGAGTTTAAATACTGGATCATTGAGTGCATTTCATATGTCATGGTGGGCTAAACAGGTTACTAAATCTAACTGTGGAAAGTCTGAACTCCGAGGGTGGCTTAGTAGTAACTCAGACGGTACAGTAGTTTGTGCATTTGAGCAGCAGTTAGGTCTCTTTTGAATTAGTTGCTAAGCTTTCGTTAGCGGGACTCACGAGTAAACTATAATCTGAGTCACGCACTCGATAAAATGATACCAGGACAAAGAGTTAATAGGCTCGCTTCAGTGGTTTGACTTATTTGAAAGGGGAACGTCAAGTTATAAATTACATCAAAAGTGTACTGACTGGGATGTGGAACTCAGTAAATCTTCGGTTGTTTATTAACTTGGTCACAACCTAATGACAACGTCCTCCTCCTAGATGATTCACTGTGTCAGCCAACCTGGCCTCGTTATTAGTGTATGATGGGCACGAATTAAGGTTTTAGCGGCGATAGCCTTGTTAATACAATATGAAGTTTGCTGAGATTTTTTCACTGTTAAATCGCCAACCAAGTATACGATATTTTGACTGTCAGATGACATGTTTACTCATTCAAATTAAATGATTCGTGGTTGGTCAGATTATTTATAGATCGGTGTATAAACTGTCCGTCTACTAAAGGTTGAGAATCTACCGTCTGTTTGAACATTACCATGAGTGAAATAAATCCAAAGACAAGCCATCTAGGTTCGCCTGCCTGCACATAGAAACGATATGATTGCGGCTAATTATAATGCGTCATTGAAGCTCAGGTGAAATGCAAAGCTCATTTACCCAGGTAACATGGGCACGAGGTTGATTCATGCTCCACCAAGTTGATTAGTTTATTATAGGGTCGGAATAAACTTGCTTTATTTTTGTTTGTCCCAAGAGTAACCAAAACATAGAAGCATACTGTTCACGTTAACAATCTGCCCAAACTTAAGATGCTTAATGTGGCCATCGTGAACTAGGTAGCGTTTTTCAAAAGTAAATATCTGGATGAGTTTCTACAGGCAGGCCCTTCTAACAACAACTTTATCAGCTGCGTCCTAGATTCCCATATCATATTGTAGATATGGTTTGTGTGGTGATATGCATGTGATTGGATGCGAACCAATCGTGATAAGTCTAAATCACGGAGTGATCTTATACTGTTGGCTTACACGCTGTCTGTTTCGTAATATATGAGTAAAAATTACAAGCGATTCTTAAGGGTAAAGTTGTCGACGTCGGACTAAAGTTGGTGGGGCTATACCATTAGTGTAGAAGGAAAAGTACTTAGCCCCAGACAGATTTGGCATTATCATCCTATGACGGATTGGGTTGATGCACGCGGTCAGTTTCATTGTCTACACTGAATGTGTGTTTCTGATATGGCATTGGTTTGTTTGGTTAGATTGATTCTGATTCGCAAAAATAAAGGATATTTATTTTGACTGTGGTAATGAGACCGAATAAATAACACGTAAGAAGTAAGATAAACGACAAAAAGGCGAACATGTGTTATCGACAATTTATCTTCAAGCCGGTACAATTATATGAGGAGTTAGTAGAATTAGGTCTTGATATCGATCGGAATTACGGCAGAGAAACTAGGCCACTGATCAATCAGTTTTCGGTATCTTGATTGGTCTGTTGCGTTAAGGTGGTCCATTGGTTTGGCTATGTATTTTTGCCATCGATCCGGTGGATTTGGAGAGAAACGACACACGGACTTACACATGGGTGGCAACTTTTGGAGAACATATTTCGCACATTTAACCCACTTTGAATTACCTCAAGGAAAGTTGCAGATGACGGCAACTTCCAAGGGCACTAAAATGTAAAGTTTGTTACGATGATAAGTCTACACTTATGGTAATGTACACTAAGTAACATAACCATGTTAGATCGAAGGGTGCCATAAACCTACTTTAAATTCTGTGAATATCTCAAAGATATCTTATTAAAAGTGTAGCACTCAGAACAATGGTTCTTGTACTTAAGTATTCGTAATATCCTCGAAGACAACAATCAATCACTGATTCGTGCTGACCTCCGACTGCCATACAACCATGAAGAAAATAACAAGCCTTAAGCAAGAAGACTGAATCTAATTAGTAAAAACAATCACGTCCAAACCCACAAGCTTAACAGCAAGGCACCTAATAGATAAGTATTAAGACCATATATAAGAGTAGGGATTCATGCGCGAGACCCTTTCCATGTGTTTTAGGCTTGCCAGCGTTACAAGTGCACTCCAATTACAGACCACTCGGCCGAATAGCAGCAGCGATCACGCAATTGTGCCCAGTTTGCTATCTCACTTAAAGTCCAACAAGTCTGTGAACCGCCAAGAGTACAAACTATAGTGGCCAAATCCTCGGTAATTCACGTCATTCATTTGCGGCAATCCGTTAACTGTCCACTTTGCATCAAACGCCACTCTGGTGGTTGCCACAGCCTGACCGGTAGTGGTGATTGTGTAGTCACTGGAAGTACACAGTCAACAACGAATAGCCCTGGTGCTTACCGTAAGTTACACATTTTCAGTTTCTGTCATTGCTTCCTGAGATATCTGGCAGATATCTTGCTTGTTTGGTGGACCCCACTTGAGTGGGTAGTAGAGTTGAAATGTAAATATTCCAATATCTCGGTGTATCTTCGTAGCCCTGCTGGTGGAGCACTGACTGCGCTTATGTGCGTTGTTTCTGTTAATGCAACGAATCGAACCAAAGGATTCACGTTTTACAATTGGATCTTTTTAAGAATTGAATCCTAATCCCCAAAATGAAACAGATGTCAATTTTCAACGAGTTTAACGTCCAAAGTAGCGGAAGTCTTCTGATACACCTAATCCAGAGGATGAACGTTGAAAGCAACTGTTGTAACTCGCATTCTACGACTAAACAAAAGAAGATGAAATTCGGTGGCTGGATAGTAAAATGTGGGACTAACGGAACAGTGTCATGGTGATTAGCTTTATCAGTTGCGTCGTCTGCGGGATGACTATCAGTCAGGTGGATCGGGAATGGTCTGAGAGTTAAACTGAACAGCACAGTGGGTAGAACAAACTGGTTGTAGCATCTGTCCACCTGTCCTTTCTGCTGTATACAACA
>JTDE01006712.1:0-16072 GCA_014338405.1 Paragonimus skrjabini miyazakii | reverse complement strand
GGAGGTCGATGCTGTGTGGAACTCGTACTATGAGGATGCGACAGCTGCGATCAATTGTGGGTGATGTTCAAATTGAAATAAACCAAATCCCCGTCTACTCATCAGAAATAACGATCACTCAAAGGTAATCAATGAGAAGAATAAATTAGTGTTTCGGATATTTATTTCTGGAAATGGTGTACAGGCTTAACGCGGTAGCGTTTGGCACGGCAGTATCCTGTTCTGTACGGTTGTCTGAATGTTTTTGTTCCGACTCGGCTCCAACCGCGTTATGTCTATCTCTGCTTCAGTTACTTATACTAACATCCGACTAGACCATTCCAATTATCTTAGTGTGAATACAGCGACCACGGGTACGCGTGCGTTTGAAAACAGAAATGGGTTTTCGAGCCGTGCAGTTTGGGGCGCTGGGCACCCATGTGACATGTGACGGGCCCAGTTAGAGGCGAGACTACCGCTAGAGACCACGAACACTTGTGGGTCTGAGCTAACCAGATATCTTATAGCCTGCATTACGGAGTAATGTTTACCGGTGTGATAATGGGTTACATACACCACGATACTGCAAATCTACGTTCCATTTTTCTCGTGACCATTACGTTGTGAAATGACACAAATTTGCCGTCAGAGGCCGGCAAAACACCGGACATAAGACGCAAAGTTTAACCCAGTAATTACAGCTTTTCACAACCACATATCTAACAACTGGTAAGTTTCTCATTTTGTATTTGCTAACTGACCATGCCGAACCCTAAGCACATTACATCTAATCCAGCAGCTTTACCAGTTATCAGTGAAGCCCTCCACTTGACCCCAAATAACTTAACAGAACATTGTATGTTCAACATGACTATCTTTTTTAATTACAGACCTACTTTTCCTTCACTTTGTCATGCATGAATAAGAGTTGTACCCAGGCCTATTCAGTGACAAGTGTGGCTATGAAATCATCGCTAAACCTATACGAAATGTAAATTTTGCTCAAGGCGAGTCACTGTAGAGTAGATCAAGCTCAAAAACCGTTCGAGAGAATACGTTTCCCGAGGTCTCATGTATGCTGTGTGGGGGAATAGTTACTTAGTTCCGTTGGTCTTCGGAATGAGGACTGTCAGTCTAGCAAACCTGCATCTAAAACACCTATACTTCTCCAGGGGCACATGAGTAAATAATACAATAAAGAACGAATAGCAGTTATCGAGTTAATAACGGGTGGAGCATGACGGTGCCCATTCGTTCACTGCATGTGTGACCTGTTGAGTTGTGATTTCACTAGTAGTGAATGACACCGATGTGCTTTCTATGATGTGCATAACTTCTGTGATTCCATACGCAAATAACAGCTAAACAATGCGTTTCACCAGCAAAGCCGTAAGTGTTGTGAGTTGCTGCATACCTGTCATATGCCGCACATTTACTGAGACTTGGTGAGTACTTTGTCACTTTGTGTATGGATGTTTTTCCTACCTCTTCTGTGTACTAGTAGACACTTGTGCAGGGACATTAACGTTTTCCGAACGTCCGTTGCCAACTGTATTTAGTAAAGAGTAGAAGAGTAGTGTGAAACCCCTGTGAGACATATTTTGATCAACACATGGTAACCTGTAGATAATGTTGGAAAGGAAGTCAACTCTGAATTTTGGAAACGTTAAACAACATTACAAAAGTTTGAAGATAAATTGACACGACTGCCCCACAGCTGGCTCAACAACTTTGTGAGAAAAAGACGTTATTTGTTTGTTTCAGGTTCATTGTTGTTTTACTGTTGGCGGTCTTTTCTACAATTTATTCCTCTAGTTTCTCAATATTCATCGTGGTGTATTTTAGAGGTTTTAGCCATAGCACGTGGAACATTTGTGAACTCACTTAGAAGAAAGTGCGTTTTTGATGTACTTCTTTTGAAAAAACCGGCAAATTATAGTGATGTGGAAACGTTTTATCAAGACACTAGTTGCAACAAAAACGATTTAGTAGATGTTTTAAGGCCTGTTGTTATTTCCCGCTTCAAAAAAGCAATAACTTAAAAAGTCCAAGTAACTTTTATAATTATTTTATATACTGTTTGAGAAATACCTAACTAACCACATGTCTTTCCTTAAACAAGAAATGAGTGATATCGCTGTACCACATGAAGCAAGTTATCGACGGCGACTTCAAATAAATTGTGCTTCACATCTACAGGTAACATGGTCTTTTGTGGATACGCTTTATCTGACTTACGTTTGAAGTTTGCCGTGAGACGAGCTTGCTATATTGGGTTTAAAAATCCTTTCCGTTACGTTGCAGCCTACTGACCGTATTGAAGCGTTTCCAGAGATCTAGAAGGCATTTATACATCCACGTCACTCTGGTTTTAAGTAATATATTACCACCCACCAGACAGGTTGAATTTAAAACTTATTATCATCAGATGGTTCTCAGAAGACCATCACTACCCTGGGGCTTCAAGTAAATTCAAGTTTTTGGAAAACCCTTACATGTACATTGTGAAACCGCTTGCTATTGGTTAGGACAGATTGATCGCACAGTGTAACCAATAGGCTGAAGTTGCACAGGTCGCACACACGCACGTGGAAATATAAATCACAAAATATTGTGCAATGAATAGCAAGTCACATCTGTTCATGATCATGCAACTTTGGCCTTTCTTATCATTTGTCCTGCTCGGCTGTCTAGAAGAGGCTTACGGTAAGTTTACATTATGCCATCTACATAAAGTAGAGTATGGTTATTGAAATCCCTTTTTATTTGTGCAAATGATATCATGTCAATCTGGGTAAGAACAACTGACTTTTATAGGAGTGAAGACACAGCTATTAGCAATGAGGCCCACATGCGGCTCCAGAAGATAAAATATATGCATAAGATTTATGAACAAAGAACACTGTGTTGTCACATAGTTCACTTCATAGGCGCAGTTTGCCATTTCTGTTGTTATGTGCTCTTATCAATGACGATTTGAAAAATAATTTTCACAGTAAGTCACTCGTCATTTTTGACCAGAGTGTACCTTTGAAGAGAAACACCTCTGCATATAGCAATTCCTGATTCTGCGAAAGTGGGTGTCGCAGTAAAATGTTTCGTTGACGCGAATTTATAAATGTGATATGAATTTACTAATTAGACCGTCGTTGTTCTAGAGGCTTGAGGCAGACTGAGCTTCTGCATAGTTCCACAGCGGCTTTAGTCTACAGACTCCGCAGTAGTAAAATAAACGGCGCAACTAAATAGCATGCGAGCCAGTATCTGTAAGCACTAACCCTGGTGAGCGGGTACACTACTGCTTATTCCATGGCGTTAAAAGCAGCTTAAATATTTTTATGTATTATAACTGTTTGAAGGTAGAAGCATAAAAGATAGGATTTTGGGATGAGCCACATTCCGCAATAAATTTTGACTCATCCGGTTGTTTTAGCAGCTGTAATAGATCAGTGCAGAACTTACTGAGCGGCAACCGTAGCCGTTCTGACCAAGTGTCCAACTGGTAGAGATAGGCAGGCGCTAGTGACACCTTACTCGCATATTTTAGAACGGGCGGCCTGCGGTTTCTTAATTTCAACTCTTATTTGGTCGTAGGTAGTCCAGGTTAGTACAGATGCGGTGCATGTGAAAGTCGGATCTAGAATTTTAGTATTTCAGCGGACAGTAATGAATACCATGCGATTCCTTGTTAACAGTTACTTTAAGTGCAGAAGATAGACTGATCTTAAGCAAGCGATCAGGGACTCTGTACAGTATTTCGGAAATAAAAAATAAAACTTATGAATAATAATACAAACCGTTGACATACTAAATCTGAACGCACGAACGTTCGAAATGAGGAGATTCGGAGTAATTGTCTATAAAGACGACCAACTTTTATGTGGACTCGCTCAACGTAGCAACTCACTAAAATGACGATTCTGTGGATTTGTTTAATGTCATCGGGCGCATTACCTTCCGTGTTACACTCACTTAAAGAACAAGGCTGTTTTTTCTACCGTAAACAGTCAGCATTGTGAAGAAAAGAGAAAGTTATGCTCCGCGTAAACGTTTTCGGTTCAGTTACTGCGTCAGCACAAAACAGGGTAGCCACAACTAGCATAACGTCACAACTAGTTGTGCTATGGTCAGCATTACCTGGGTTTGGGAAGATAAGCTGCCGCAGAATTCAGGGTAGACTGTCTGACTGAAAAAGTGACCACTGCTACATCTGTGTCCTTCATTACTCACAGAATGATTTTGAAGAAATCCTCTAGTATTTCGGATACCTAAAAGTGATGGCTTCAAATTGCTACTTGTCTTCTCCAGTCTTCGCGATTCGCTTTGGCTTATCTCATGTAGTGACCGCAGAATAGTCTGATCAACCTTGCATTTCTTAAGCCCTCTCTATTCCTTGTTTCCGGCATATACTCCTTACAGCACTGTGTCCTAGTTTTACATTTACTAACAACGTTAATGTGATCTTTGGAAAATGAATAAAGGCTGAAGTTTTTGGGTGTAATGATATGAAGTCCGGTCAGTTTATCTTATACGGGACAACTTAATTCAACAAAATCTTTTCCTGTTTGATATGATGATAAAAAAAGAAATGAAGTAAAGTATATAGTACCAAGAGATCAGATAGTGAACACAAACAATTTTGGTTTTGAATAGTGTTAATAATATTGGTACCAACAACGAATTCCCTACAAAACACTGCAGCGTCTTATGCTTGTAAGAAAGTGAACAATGAAATAAGTTCATTGACCAGAATAAAATTTTCATCTTCGAAGTAAGTTTATAACACTATCTCTATTATAATCGGGATGGTCAGCCGGTTCAAGTTATATAGTTCAGACTGGCATGCGGACAATGTTTCCAGTTACTCGCCAGGAACGTAATACAGAAATGCGACAACCGTTTTCTGGGTCAATGACTCCACAATTGTCAAGTCAACAGTGAATCAAGTTTAGATCAAACTGAGAAGTTGCCACAATCTTACTTACTTCAAAGCAAGCATTGCACCTGTGTGAACTACCAAGACAAAATGAAATTTTGACATACCATATTACAATACATGCTATAGCACGTACACTTTGAAACGTGACCACATCTAGACCGGTTAGGTCACTAGATCATGCAATACTGATTGCAAAACATATATGAGAAATCACTCCTTAGCACAAGTTAGGTTAGACGGATTCTAACGGATGACACAACGAAATTCTTGCCTGCAAAATTAGCAAATGAACAAAACGTGGAGTTTAGAAGGGCTCATAAACTCTCAAATTGTTTTATCTGTGTGAAAGCCAGGTAGAAGCAAATACCGCAGATCAACATATTACACATTTCCAGTTGATTAGCACTTCGCAGGATTTGAAATTCCCAATGCGATAGAGCATTGTGCTTGGACAACTACTTTGTTAAGTCTACCATACAGTTCCAACATTTTGCAACTTTGGAAATCAATAGTTACACTTACTAACTTATGCCGATCCATGGACTTGCTTGGGTAGTGTCCACATTCATATGGATTGTTGGAGAACACGACCCCTTTTGTCGACTGCAGTTCAGCCCAAGTCAAAATTTTCCAAGTTTAGCTTGCATTTGACTTATAAAATTCACCGAATCAACCGTTGGCAATACGGGGAATACTTAGTGAATCCTAGAGATGAGGGACTAAACTGTAAATTTATCAACAAATGATTGTCTACGACAAGTATGCAGAAGCACTTCTATCAAATTGTTTATACGTGATGATTGGAATACTGCAAACGAAGAAAAAGGACCACAAAGGCACGGATGGAGAAGGTTAGTATTCACGGACCTTCTGCGTGTATTTCTGAATGTGGACACGTGATAAAAAGCAATCAATACATATTAGCAACTGATAGTTAAGCTTGAAAAGCGTTTTCCCCTTTCTCTTGCTTCACACTGCATGATCCAATCCAAGTTGACTTTCGAATATGAAGACCTATGCTTCTATAGAATGCCGCTTGAAACGAAAAGGGTTTAGGATGACCGCTTATAAATCCATACTGAAAATATGGCGTGAATTCAAAAACCAAAATATTTGAGTTAACCTACTTTAAAATGAACGCAGTCCAAAAGAGCGTATCAAAAATGTAAATGACGATCGTTGTGTACTATAGGTTATTTGGTTTAAAAACTTGAACCTAGTCGGACAGTTTAACCGACAATACTTCAAAAGTCGTTTACCGAAAAATGCATTTTGGAATGTTGTTAGAGAAGAAATCTTAGCAGAACCTATATGTAAACAAAGAAGATATTTGGCTTTTTGATACTAGTAGCGTGCTCGGTAGTTCAATGATAGCGACATAACAATTGTTCTGTTTGTTCATATGTTACTAAATAACACAAACAGAACCACGTTGCTTTTCAAGTAATTCCAGTTAATCAGCAAAAACTTTGTACATCCAAAACAATTTTCACCATTCAACAAAGATATACATTGTCAACCTAGTAAGATTGACAACAAGTGGTTTGATTTTCACATTTCTCCTTTATCAGCTCCACGCAGCAGTGAGTTGTGTCACTTCATTTTATTGAATGATGTGTTTTTATAATGAAAATTGTTAGTGTTGTTGAGTTTATCAGATGTCTGGCACATTCACACATTGATTTGTGTTGCCCTTACTTGAAATACTGAAACTGTGTACGCTGACAAAATAGATTTCACAAGACCAACTAGAAGAGAAAACTACCCAACAAATTATCACATAACTCGGGTGTAATATTCACCTACACATTGTCTGATTTGTGAAATCTGATTCCACACCGCACATTGAATCATTTGTCCGAATTTACACGTAGAGATTCTGTTGGACCTAAAGTGACAAGACTTTACTGTTTTAATAAATCAAATGTTTTGAGAAACTGGACTTCTTTTAAGTATCTATACAATTAACAATATAGCTTCAGTTTTTTCGCAAAGCTTACAACCAGTTTGTAACCTAGGTTATTCTGGTAGGCCGTTGCCATACATGGTTTCACCGGGACGAGGTTTTGTAGAGGAAACACATCAGTATCCAGTATGCGCAACACATCTGTTTAAAAGATATGATTTACTACTATATATGACTAATTAGATTAATTCACATAACTTACTGGACATCATTCTTTGACTATTAAGGAAAAATATCGAGCGCTATCAGATTGAAGAAATGGAACTGTTAAACAAGAAGTTTTCAGCATATTTGTTGAAAAGGAAGTCACTGACTGTTTTGGGGACCTGAGGAAGAGCGGCTTGTCTGATAACAAAACCTACCGTGATGTCTTACATACAGGATCCCAGATACCGAAAGTGTATGATTTACCAAAAACTCACAAACCTGGGTTGCCTTTGAGACCGACATTATCGATGGTCAACTAGCCATATCATAAACTGGCGCAGTGATTCTTACGATTGCTGGAACCATTAAACATAGAGATTGAAGACTAGAAGACAAGATATTGGTATCTTTTGATGTAAATTTCTTCTTTACAAACATTCCGCTAACCGATGTAATATCCACTATTTATGACCTTGTGGCACAACATAACATATCCGTCACATCACCTTTGCTTGAAAATCGTTAACCTTTATACTTGTGCGCTGTGAATATCCAGTTTTTATTCAGTGGCAAATTTTACCGACAAATTAATGGTGCAACGATCGGAAGTCAACTGGGGCCCGTACTCGCTGATATTTTTATGAATTATTTAGAAAGGTAAACAAAACAGTCACTCAGTCCACAACGCTTTTTAAGCAATATGATGAGGACATTCTGTGTGTTGCTCGCGAAGACCCACTCTGCGCACGATTCACTAATCTACACCTGTATATTCCGTTCACCACAGAAGTTCGGGGGAATATGAAACTTTCATGAATGTGGAAATATCTGCGAAATGTAGCTAACCCCTTAGGGGAAGACTGCACAGAAAGCCGTTTTGGAGGGGGCAGTATGTTCATTAGAAAACTTTTGCACCAACATCGCCCAAACGTGGTCTTGTTCGAACCCTGTTCGAAAGGACTTGCAGAATTTGCTTACCCGAGACAATCGAGAAGGATTCAGCTTTCGTACACCAAACACAAGGGCTACACCGTGCGCTTTATCTCGAAATACGCCAAAATAAGACTGAATTGGTCAGTATCAGAAACAGTGTCCGAAAACCCGTGTATATGAAACTGCCGTACAACAGTGGGGATGTTACCAACCTCATCCAACCTAGACTAACATTTGTGGTCAGAGCTGGGAACAACTCAGCAGAATTGACTTTGACCAACCAGATGACACAGCTGCTCTGCGCACCCAAGCAACTCACTCGCCACGTCTAAGAGTAGTTATGAATTCACTAGTTTTGTGGAGCTAAGTACACCGGTCAAACGGTGAGAATGCTTAGAACACGTGTCTCGAAACACACTTCAACGTGGCTGGTAATAAACAAAACCGATGCTGAACAATCTTCTACCTCACACCATTTGGAAGAAACAGGACAGGAGATACAAGTGAAGAAAGATTTTTAAAGGTTGCATCATCCAACCAATAAGTACACTTTACTTTTTGCTGGTGCCATTGCGGTACACCGTTGTAAACCCTCACTTTGTGTATAAAAGCAAATGGTTGTTGACCTATCACTACCATGATGTTAAAAGTTTGTAGTAACCAGTTCACTTTGTTCGTTAAGTGGTTGTTATAATGACTTGACTATTATGATTACACCATCTACATAAGTTTCTTTGTTTCTCTTATCTTAAGCTTAGTCTCAGGCTACCTATTAACATCCCTTTATTTCCGCATGCCTTACTGTAAGATCGATATTGTCTGCATCGGCAGTCCCATACTGGACCTGTTTAAAAGTTGACTTTTTCGTCCGCTTGTTTTTAACTCATGACGGCCCATTCCAACGCGACTGGTTCTGTGTGCTATTCTTATCGCATCCTATGTCACTTTCCTGTTTTACGCTTACTTGAATTGACGCACGTCAGTTGAGCATAATTCGTGTATCACAACTGAAGCGGACAGTCGAAGCGTCTCCGCACAGTACATATTACGTAATTTTACTCGTGTGCTCTAGGTCTTCGATTACTTGTGGAAATCGCAAAGTACGCTGAGTGCTGCGCCTGAAGTTAGGTCTTCCACCAATACTTTCCAGCAAGCACAGCATAAATTAGTAACAGCAATACCAGTTCCACTTATTTTTATTGTCAAATTTAAACTTGTGTCATAACGTTAATATAACGCTCACGAATTACTACTGTGTTCACGTGCAGGAATATTGCACGGTCATTTGCTACCAGCTTTCCGCTTATGAATCGTACACCTGCTTTCTTGAGAGATTCAATGTTTAACGGTCATTTTTCTTTTCGATTAAGCTCTATTTAAGCAAAGTGTAGGAATCAGAATTTTGATTTCAGACGACTCAATGTGAGCAGTAAGAGTAAAATGTAATTGGAAGTTGCTGCCCTAGAACAATTAAGTGATACAATATGACCCTCATTGTAATTGTGGCTACTTGCGGTGACTCTAGACAAAAAAATCGCAGTATGGCGGAAATCGCTTGCTTCCACTGACAATGTTAATTGTCCTCGATGAACGTAGACATAATTGAATCAGCCACAGTTTTGCTTTTCCAGACTGCTAGTTGTTGTTCTGACTGTGAAACAACTTACTTTTACTTAGATACCGACTTAGTGGTGACCGTGTAAAGTGAAGCACTTTAAATTATCCCGAATAATGGAATATGCTACTGGCTAACATATGAGGTATATGACGTGAGTGACAGTAAGAAATAGTTATGCAGCCTGTTGCTTAAAAGATTGACTCCAGCATGTTGATTTTCTGTTGTTCAAATTCACAAACAGAGGCTTATCATTACCTAACTCTTTCCTTTCAGTTGTGTCAACATGAGACAATTGTTTATTTGAAAAATGGAATGAGAAGGCGAACAGCGGTAGATGCTTGCATTTGGTATTGGCTAATCGATAATGAATCACCAATGGGAAGGGGAAACTTCGATTTAATATCTAAAATACTTCGGCGGGATATGAGCAAAAAGGAAACACCATAACACACATCATGTGGTCCGAATGTCATTCACTGCAACTCAGGTCCGTCGCAGCCTAGGAATCACAAATAATTGTTTTCGTACACTCAATACAAGTTTGAACCAGTTTACCTTGATTATTTCGAGAATTTCAGGAGTCGTGTGTTTTGTGGCGAGCTAGAATGACGAAAGCTGAGACCAAGTTCAAATTGTGGCCAGTTGGCGGAATACGTCGTCGGACGCTAAATTCAAGGTCTTCCGAATTGCTGGTTATTCGGTACTGAGGAGCTATTAAGTAATGCTGGCATCTACCATTGTTTATCTTCTAACGGCTTTGTTCAAATTACTAGAGGGTTATAAGGGTTTTAAATTTCTAGAGAGAAGTATTCCACTACATTTGTTTATACCGAGAGTTCATGACTCACGCATCCATCGGTATCGCTAGACAATGACAATCGAAACGTGGAGGCACACATTTAGGATATTATGATGTAAACATCTTTCCATTAAGATTAATAACCAAGGGTGCAACAGTACAACGTCTCAAAGAGAAGAAGCTCCAGTGCTTTTTCAATTGGGAGTTTTATGTTTTTTATCTGCACAGTTCATCTTACACCTACTATGCAATGGTAATGCCCAGAGGAGCCAGAACTTGGAAGTATGATGCTGACATTCAGCGTTTTGTCTCAAATTAAAATCAGCAGGCAAATTCACCTAACTGTTGTGCAGCGATTCCATGTGCATTTAAATCGGTTATTGTGTCACAATCACTTTTTAATACAGAAAACACTGCTACACCACCACTAGGTAAGTTAGAAACCACAAGTATGCGAATGTATGTTTCAGTTTTATAATCAAAAGCTAACTGATTTGGACGTTGAAAAATTAATACAATCGAACAGTTTGCAACTTCGCATATCGGACCTAGGCAATGGTCATGCAGTTCTTGACACAGACGGGAGTGTCAGAGTTCTATCGGTGAAGGATGGATTTAAAAATTGGTTACACTAAAGTGTTTCTACTGTCAACACGAAGTGTGAATCTGCGCTGGAATGGGGTTTAACCGTCAGAAGCTTTATTCGGTTAGACTACGTAAACTGAAATGTTCCTCGCGGTTTTATTAGTTAGATGAGACGCAGTTACGCAGAATTTGGTTCCTGCTGTATTCACAGCGACAACAACAACCATGTGCACTTACGCTGAGTGTGCTGTAAGAGGAAACCAGAAAACGAAATACATTGGTACGGATATAGAGCTTACATCCTTCAACACCAACGAAACACTCGTGGAATTTTGGGCAACTGCTAGAATATGCTGTCTCAGTTAACTCCATCTGGATGCATCACTCATATCGCAAATACATTGAATTTCTTGAACTAAACATAAAACTTATAGAGTGTGGTCATCTGCAAACAGTATTATCAAATATCCCGAGCTACCCCATTTATGCCATTAGGAAACCTATTCGACCAGGTTACTTTCCGTGTGTGAACTCGGTATGACTGCACTGATAATGATTTTACGGCTTATTGCACAAATATTGTTTACGTAACACGGCAGTAACAGCTATCGTCTCTTCTGTGCTGCCTACAAATATATTTCATTGAGAACACGATGATGAGAATGTAATAAAAAGTACATTGAATTAAATCTTATTGTCATTTCATACCAAAGTATATCTGTATGATTACCAGAACTGTCTGTATGTATCATGCGCATTTAGTTTTCATCACGAACAACATACTGTCATTTAGCCTAATATTGAACCCCACTTCATTATCAGACCTGGAAGTTCACTTTTGTAAACACACTGCCTTTGTAGCCCACCAGTCGAAACATTCTTTTGATCAGAAAAACCTTCATCCATAAGGCGCACTTTCCCTCATATTAAGTACACCTACACATGAGCATACGGAGAGGATTCGTGTAAAATGATAACTATCTGTATCAAATTTGTTTACTGCCTTCAGTTCGGTTAAGTACAACGTTCACAACAAATTCAGTGAGATTATGAAAAATCCATGGATTGAAATTTCTACTCACGCGGCTTTGCTATAAACTATCAGCCTAAGCACCGAAAATTAGCATGATGCAGTAAACCTAGATTTTCTTACTGTTTAGTACAAACTTAATCCCAAATGCTTACTTGTTCACATTGCTTCACTAGTACCTACACGTGATTGTGAGTCCAATTCTGCAGTAGATTCAGCTAAATCTTACGTTTAAACAAGCGCTATACGTTATCACTGTATCGTCCCATGTTAATCTTGCTAATCTTGTTAAACCAAAAAACAAATTGGTGTGCACGAATCAACGCATGCTCACTGTCAAATCCACTCGCAAATTGATGTAAATAACGTAAACTACTTAAACGGTTTCAGTAGCGTAAGGTTTATTTGATGATGTAAAGTCACCAATCAGAGCATCACAATGATTTTGCCTTAGCCATGCTGGCATCGAAACATTCTCTCATCAAGTATCAAATACAGACCATCTCTCAATCATCCTTAAGGTTTGACAGTAGCCAGAAATGGCGGAAGACGGATGTTACGTTTGTTATAAACCAATACCCATAATCGGTTACAAATATATGAGAACATGGTGGCAACCAGAAGAGAAGACTGCAAACAAATAATAAGTGAACATCAGCTATAATAGGTAAAGATAGCGGTAGGACAGGGAGTAGCATGAACCAAGAATAAGAAAAGAATGGCATTCATAGCAAAGCTATCGAAAATGGCGAAAAATGTCAACACCAGCAACTACTCGTAAATCGGAAACCTATCAAATCACAAGACCTCTTTGTTGAGGGACTCAATTTTGACACCAGTGATGCAACAAACAAAAAATATTTGGCAAATTTGAAACACAATTAAATCTAACGGCTTGACGGAAAAGGCACAATATGAAATCCGACAAACCATCGTCCCAGTCATCACCCACAGCAGGCTGTTCAATAACCTCACCCAAAACGAGAACAACGAGCATTGAACAACCTTAAAAAGAATGCCCACATTATCATATTTCCAGCTGACAAGGGACGGTTGATGGTTGTCATGGACAAAGCAGATTACGTGGAGAAAGCAAAACAGTTGCTCAACCACACCACCACCTACCATTCACTGGTTGCTGATCTTACCACAAAACTGACCAACAAAATCAACACCACACTAAAGTAACCAGAAGCTGCGCATAAGATAAGCAAACAAGAACGATGAAAAATGCAAGCGAATGATACAACCACTGCTAAGTTCTACGGACTACCAAAAATACACAAAGATGGAATCCCACTGCGACCAATTACATCCCTGCTGGGAACACCGACCTACAGTTTGGCCAGAGACCTATTCAAACGACCATGATATCTAATCGACAGATCAGAACATTTCACCAGCAATGCTGTGCAATTCTTGAGCAAGCTGGAAAACATCAGGATAGAAAAGGACGAAGCAGTGATCTTGTTTGATGTCATAACACTCTTCACATCCATTGACCTTATCTTAGCCATAGAAACACTACGAAACCTACTAGAAGAAAATCCCCGACCGAATGTAACACTGAAACCGGAAAGCTTGTGCCATCTCATGGAACTGTGTTTATCGACATACTTCAGATTCAATGGAACAACGAACAACTTGAAGAAACCCCAATGGGCTCGCCCATATCCGGATTCATCGCATAAGCGGTCATGCCGAGGTTGAAGAATATCAAGCTACCAGTGATCAAACCAAAACTCTGGATACGACAGGCTGACGATAAATTCGTAACCTTCAAACGCCCAATGATTGAAGACACACACAGACTGCTCGACAACGATTTTAACGATAGTAAATCTACAATGGGGATTGAAACCGACACCCAGCTACTGTTCCTGGATGAACAAATCAACCGTAAACCTGATGGGACACTGAAGACCTCATTTTTCCTGGAAAAAACACACACAGAGCATGTCCCTAGTTCTTACAGCAACCCCCCGGGTCTGCCATAAAAAGACCTGCATTCGAACTCTATTCAAACGAGCTGGAACACACTGCAGCGCAATAGAGCTTCGAAGAAAGAAAGGAAACTATTGTACCGAGTACTTCTTCGCAACGAGTACTCACGAAGTTTCATCCGCGGAGTTTGCTGCATAAATACAAAATTCGAACTCCGGCGATCCATTACCGCAGCTAACCGTACTACCATACATCACAACAGTATCCCAAGTGACCGCAAGACTCTTGAGACCACATGGTATTACGCTAACGCATAAGCCAACGGCAACATTACGAAGTTTGCTATCAAAACCAGAGGAATAACTCAAACCCGCCGAGAGAAGAAACGTCTTTCACAAAGTCCAATGCAATGACTGTGGACAACATTCGGCCAAACCGAATAGAAATTATCAGCACCAGTACATGAACACGAATTAGCCATCATGGGTCACGATCACCTCTGTTTGATCTCCGTCCACTAGGATGAAACCGGACGCACCTTCAACCCGAATACCGCAGAAGTCCTAACTCAGACTAATACCAGACAGGCAAGAGAATTTCTCGAAGCTTGATATTCATCATCCACATCAATAAACAACACATCGAGTTGGACAAAATCTATAAACCAGTGCGAACCAAGGATTTGAAGTGGTGCAGACACCATCAAGTCAAATGGCGGTAAACCCAAACAGAGCAACTTGAACAAATCAGACGGAAGTCGAAATGGGACAACGAATAACCAATCTGATGAAATTTCAAAACGAAGAAGTGACTCACTCGGTCAATTAACAAGGAGTACCCACTCAGATCCGAGGTCAAAGTTCGACAGCAACAGGGAATGTAAAATGAGACTCCAGATCACAGACTCAAGAACTGCATGCAAATAGCCAGCCATATATCAAGGCAAAGTTCACACGCAACAAGAACCAGCCAGTGAGAGATCACGTCAAAGGTCAAAAACAACAGAGAAATACCAGATGGAATTCAGGTCAGAAGATCAACACACTCTAATATATAACAGCAGGCATCCATCGAACTTCACAAAACAGCAAGCGCAAAAATTATACGTTAAATCGAATAGGATATGATTAAGAAACCTAGTTCGGTGACAAGAGGTTTGCAACATAAATGCCAAGATTGGAGAACACACTAAAAAAACCATGAAGCAAAGCTACGAAAAACATCAACATTATCCAAAACAATCGGAACAAAGTAGTAGACTTGTAGATAAGAAACACACTTATTGCCAGTTAACTGCAAATGGTAGGCGCGCGATTAGGACTTCCGAGACAAGTCGAAATGTTCTAGTTTATTCAATCTGCTAAAGAATATTCCAGATCACTAGTGAGTAGTAATCAGTAATGAGTAGTCTCCAGTAGCAGTGGTAATCAGTAATATGCCTTTCAAAGTAGAATCTCAAACTAATGGCCGGCACGGGAATTATGACGCGGTTTGAGACACGAATTTTCTGCAGCTAGGCTAATTCCATCTATCACAATCAGAAAGATTGTTCTCCATGATTCCAGGAATCACTCTGTCCCAAACTTGGTTTACTATTTCGCTTGCAGCCGCCGTTGTGTGTTCATCTTCAGAACGGATAAATCGTATTGTAATAGATAGCCTAATCCTCACCTGAATTTGTAGTGGAAGCAATGACATAACAAAACCAATTACGCGCAATGGGACGAGGATCACGGTATTCACTTTCAAAGTGTTTTGGACACATATCATCTGGTTAATCCACTTCGTTCGTTCATGTTTATTTTATTTCCTCGGACTCTGAGAATTTAGCCCGCCAGGGTATTGTACTGACCGTAGCGCATCATCTGAATTCGGTTATCAAGAGGGTTCATATGTAATTCATGTTGTTTTCACAGAACTGAAAGTAGTCACCCAACAGTTCAGTTGAATGTGGGAACCATGAACTATGAAATACACTTGGTTCGAAACTGCCTGCTGATCATGTACAGTTGATATTTGTGTATGCGCCTGGTAAAGATAAGGCTGATGTTAACACATACTGATGCGTATGTTTGCAATTCCGTTTAAGTGAAGTGAGCGTAATTACAGCTTCCGCGTACATAGTATTCATG
>JTDE01006711.1:16033-39577 GCA_014338405.1 Paragonimus skrjabini miyazakii | reverse complement strand
TTTGAGAACGTATCCGCATCACGGGTAAACCTCCTCTTCAAGTAAGACAAACGTTTCTGAACCACTGTAATTGTTAGAAAAGGTGAGGTGCTCATAACTCCAAGGACAGGGCACTTCATAATGCCCGTTTACGTCGAGCGCGGACGACTGCACTAGTGATAAAACCGTCGAATCCTCTCTGGTGAGTGTGGCGTCATTCGGTGACATATTGGAGAACTCAGTAACATCTAAAGCAGGAATCCGGTCTACTAACGCACAAGTCCTGTGTTGAAGAAAAAGTGCGTAAGGATTACGTCGCCGTGGAGCCTTCGAACTTCAAGTGAACAAAGATAAAGAATTTCAAGACTAGGCTCGCAAGAGAGATACCGCAAGTTAGTGACCATTTTGGTGGCTACTCGCTGGACACGTTCGATGGCGAGTATGTCTTTCTTCAAGCCGGTGTATACGACTTGATTTGCATACTCAAGCAATGGTCCTATATAGACCCCGTAGAGCGATTGAAAAGCATGCCTGTCTATTCGAGGAAAGGCTCTTTTTATCACCTCATGAGTCCCAAATCCCTTTTTGGCGGCAATTTGATAGTGATAAGAGAGGTATAAACTAGTCGACAGCTAAATACCTAGATCCTTTTTAAGGTCAACTTTCGTGATATCTGTTACACTATGTGCACCATGTATCATGAATGGGTTCCCCGAGTCTCCTCCAAACGAAATATGTGCACATTTACTGTCATTTGAGGGAGACTCTAGTCGCCCGACCAACCCTTAATACGGTCGAGGTCAATCTGCAATGCACTGGGATCAAAAGCATTCCAGACTTTTAAATCGTCAGCATGAAGGAGGGTATTGCTAGAAATAAGGTCGGGGAGGTCATTGATGTATACTAGGAACAACAGCGGACTGAGTACGGATCCTTGACGAACTCCAGCGGAGATCGGAGAAGGAGAAGAAAGGTCCGATCCGGTTTTTACCCTAAAAGTCCTGTTATCAAGAATGGATGTAATCCAGCGGAGAACCCCTCCGTGGATCCCATAGGCTCCTAGCTTATATACGAGAAGACCGTGTGGGACACGATCAGTAGCTTTGGCAAAGTCAAAAATGATAGCACCCAAGATATGGTCATTTTCTTTGGCGTCTGTCAGGCTACCCATGGAGATAGGTATATTGGTTATGCATGACTGGTCGGGAAGAAAGCCATGCTGGGCAAAAGAGAGGAGATTATCCGAGAAGAAATGCTTAAGGATGGCGCGTTTTAACAGGCGCCCCATTATCTCGCAAGGGATGTTGGAGGGACTGTTCAGTCGATAATGGTCGCCTGCCTTGAACAAGGATTTTACAATGGCCTCTTTCCATGCCTCCGGAAGTGTGCTAGTCCAAAGTGTCTGTTTAAACAGACTATGAAGGGGCACCACCAAACCAAGGGCCGCTTCTTTCAGGATCCGAGGATGGATCCCGTCTGGTCCCATTGCACTATAAGGGTTGATCTTAAGCAAGAGATCCTGAACGTCGAACACAGAGAATTCAGCTGTTAGGAGTGGGCATTGAAAATTTCTCCCCGGAAGAATCGGATGCCAGCTTGCCGGAAACACAGTGTAGACTGCTGAATAGTATTCTCTAAAAATCTCAGCAACCACCTGAGAGGTGAAGGAGGTTTCCCCGCCGGGAGGCCGTAGAGAAAGCGCTGAGGTCTTAGTTTTTCTCTGGCGACGCATGTGTTTGAAGATAAAATTTTTATTCTCTCGAGCTACCAATAGGATTTTTGTCTGGGCCTGCTTGGTATGTTGACGGATTTCCCGCATGAATCTGTTTCGTACAAAGTAGAAGGCTTCCATATCCTCCAGGTTGCCTGTTAGTTTCTGCTTAGAGAACAGACGGAAATGTAAATCAAGAAGACGACGTATGTTGCGCGGAAACGGCGAGCGAGATGAGGAATACAACAGTTTGCTAGGAACGAATGCCTCACCAGCTTCGTGAATTTAAATTTTCGAAGTGATAGTTTGCGTTCACTGGATCAGACACAAGTTTGTGTGCACTCAAGCATGTCTTTAATGCGTCAAATTAAGCTTTCTCGAAATTTTGAATGAATTTTTGTTGCGGCATTTTGGAACCAGTAACAAAGGAAATTGAAAGCAATTGACTGTGGTCACTTGGTCCTTGCGGTGAGTTGATGACCACTCCATCTTCCACATGAGTTTCGTTCGTAGTAACCAGATCAGGCAATGAGGGTGTCTGTCCTGGACGGTACCGTGTAGGTGGCTTGACATGTGTCCAGGCTTCCGCGTGGATCAACATTGCTAGGGATTTCGAAAATCCGTAGTCAGAGTCCTCAGCAGAGGCAGCTATATAGTTGAGCTTGGGTGCGTTGAAATCACCCACAATAGGAAGACGGGAGAAACTCTATGTGGACGAGATAAGATATATGGCGGCAAGAATGGCCTCGTCGTCCGATGCGCCGCACGACGGCGATCGATAAATAGCACCGACAGAAACGTGTCACGCCTACGATGCTAGAGTTTAAACCATAGTCCGCCACACTCCTCTGGGGAGGTAAATTCCCCTATGACAGTTGGTACTGGTAGCTTCTGGCTTAAAAAAAAGCACAGCCTCTCATGTGTCTACGGGATGAATCTGTTCGGCACAGTGAGTATCCAGGGACATGCGGTTCGTTATCACTGATATCCGCGGAAAGCCAGGTTTCCGTTAAAACAAGATTATGGGGATAAGTGTTGTGGACCAGCTGTCTGATTTCAGGTAGTTTGTTTAAAGTCTCAGACAGTTAGTGTACATGCACCTAAGGGCTACCTTCTTATTTAGCTAGGTGCAAAAACAGACAGAAGAGCGCGAGGAAGATCTTGATAAATCAGTCCTAGTGGCGATCGGAATTGTGTAGACGGCGTCAGAGTTTTCTGAGCCTTCGTGGAGGGTAGTAGTCGTTTCATCGCAGCCCGAGCATATGTGAGCGTTCATGTGGAATTCTTGGTCCGTTTATGCCGACCCAAGGTTGATGGCTTGTGGACCGCCTTCATTTTTTGAAGCACAAAGAGGTGGTTTGCAGTTTTGCACCCCCGAAAATTTGGTTGGGGTTTTAGGTTAGAAGAGAACCTAGGTAGAAATGACCGTGACCCGCCAGAGGGAAACGTGGCTGGAATGAACCAGGTATGAAACTTACTGGACGCTGTAGGTGACCCAAGCAGACTCACTGGGTTGTAAAGTTTAGGAATAAAGTAAGTTTGGGTAGGAAATTTTGGAGGTCTGACATTCGGGGGTTTACAGCAAGGCTGTTAGTCTGTGGCCTCTTTGGGAGCTACTGGTTCAGAACCGCACAGCCACAAAGATGATTGACCTTCCAAGAGGAAAGAGGCAGCCGTCTTTGTTGTGAGTGTGGGTGCGTGGGTTAGTCCATTCGGAGACGTTGGCCTCCTCTTAAGAATAGGGGTAAGGACCTTTATGTTAGCCTGAAGTTTGGGGTCAGCCTTAATGCGTGAAATTGTGCTATCGAACTGGGGGCGCTTCCGCCGCTCCTGCACTGAACGATTTAGCGAGACTCCCTAGAGATTAACGTGATTTCCTTTGGCTCAGCTGTCTTGTCAAGTGCTTCCTCCGTACCGGTCCTCACGCTTAACGTCACAAGAAGTTCGAGTGACTTCTTGGAAGCTTTGGAGCAAAGTCTGCTGGCAGAAACTGAGCTTGTTAATTCTGGAGAAAAAGCGGTGCTTAACACGGCTTTGGCTTGCTCAGCTGAATAGGATGCGGTCGGAAGTCGCCCCCACAAAACAGGCCTCCTCTCCCGGAGTGCCCTGTCCCTCGAATTTGCTGCGGCTTCCTCAATTTGAGCTGTGGACAAAGCCATTGCCCTGCGGACAACTAACACACCTGGTGGGGCGAACGAACTATACTCATTCAGTAAGTTCAGTTCTGACCTCATGTCAGATGAAACCGTCCATGTTTCAACCAGGGATTTTTCAACAGTGGCCATGTACATTGCATTGACGTCTTCAGACGTCTTGCAACTACATCTTGGCATGTATAGTTTCTGCTCGCTGGCGGTGGCGAGTAGCGGAATGGGTGCAACCTAGGACAAAATGCAGCCTTCACGAAAAAGGCGGCTCATGCAGATTAATGGTTTTTTGACGAAGCCAGCTGAGTGTGCTGGTCCTCTTTGAGGCCGGTGCCACTGCATACCGTTTTGAACAGTCATGAAACAGCCAAAACGGCCACAGGCACTCGATACTTCTGATCCACCGATGATGCTGGATCCCGTGCATGTCGTTGTGAAGAAAACCGGTAAGTGTTAACGTTATGAAAAACGGTAGGCAAAAGGGGCTGAACCTCAGGCTAGAAAATAGTGGAACCGAACGGATAACTGCTCAGAAAATAATCGGCCAAATAGATGCGTTAAGCGGTACAATACAAAACAGATATGAATACTGTGAACCAAATAAGTTAAAACGGACCGAAATGAGTATGTTATTCGGTAACGAATAACAGTAATCGTATGTAAATTTTTGATGCGCAAGGCTGTCTCCATCCTTTTGGAAGGCCAACGGTCTGTTGAACTGCAAGAGTCTGAAACTTTCCTTATAAAGTCGCCACAGACCAGCATTATTCTTCTACACCCCCAGTCATTTCATATCGAAATGTCGTTTAAAAATTATTTCATTTCAAAGCTTGTGGTTTAGTGCGTCCCACATCCAGTATGACTCGAATCTGACTCATTTTTACCGCATTTCATCTGAATGGATCGATGACATTCCGTCCTATGTTGTCTTCTAATCAAAAATCCCACCCAAATCGTCGGGGCGTGTGCAGCTGCAAACCATTCTTCAGTAATTCAGAAAGCGAAGGCGGTCCGAATGCTATCGACCCTGGGTCACATAAACGCTCACATGTGCTCAGGCTGCGATTAAACGACTACTACCCTCCACGAAGGCTCACGGTAACTTGATGCGGTCTGCACATTCCCCTTCTCTACCAAGACAGCTTTCTCAGGTTCTTCCCTATGCTATTTTATCTTTTTCTTGCCGAATGAGGAAGTAACACTCAGATGCATGTAAACCATGTGGCTGAATCTTTTAAACAAACTATCAGAAGCCAAACAGCCGATCCACGACGCTAGCCTTCGTATACTTGCCCTAACAGAGACCTGGATTTCAGTAGATATAAGTAAAAATTAACTGCATGTTCCTGGGTGTTCATTGTAGCGAACAACTCTTCCATGGACGCATGGGAGGTTGTGGAGACTTTCGAAGCCAGAATATCCTAGTAGCAACTGTCATAAGGGAATTTACATCCCCAGAAAGTGCGGTGCACCCTGGTTCAAACTTCAGCTTCGTAGTCGCGATAATCTGCTCGACAGTGTTATGTACAGTTCGTCGTCTTGCGGCGCATCCGAAGACAAGGCAATTCTTGCCGCCCTAGATAATCTCTCGTCCACACAGAATTTCTCTCACCTTCTTATTATGGGGGATTTCAAAGCAATTAAACTCGGCTACATAGCTGCTTCTCACGAGGACTGACCGCGGATTTTTGAGACGCTTGGCAATGTTGATCCATGAAAAATCCTGGACACAACACATCGAGCTACCTACAAAGCACGTCCAGAACAAACATTCTACTTGCTTGACCTGGTCATCTCGAACGTAGCTCACCCGTTGGATCGAGTGGTCACCAAACCACCGCTGGGACATATTAACCACGTGTTACTAGCTTTTGATTTTATTTGTTAATGGCTCCAAAATGATGCAACGAAGATTTCATTCGGAAGCCTTCAGGAAACAGATTTCGATGCAAAAAAACAACCCTAAGTGAACTCAAACTCGTGTCTGATTCAGTGAACGAAAGCTACGTAACTTTGAAGACTGATGTTCACGAAGCTCTTTCCCGCAAACTATGGAGGTACCATTCTTGTGCACCGCTTCCGCGGAACATACGTCGTCTTCTTGATTTACATTTCCGTCTGTTCTCTAAGCAGAAACTAACAGGCAACCTGGAGGATATGGAAGCCTTCTACTTTGTACGAAACAGATTCATGCGGGAAATCCGTCAACATACCAAGCAGGCCCAGACAAAAATCCTATTGGTAGCTCGAGAGAATAAAAATTTTATCTTCAAACACATGCGTCGCCAGAGAAAAACTAAGACCTCAGCGCTTTCTCTACGGCCTCCCGGCGGGGAAACCTCCTTCACCTCTCAGGTGGTTGCTGAGATTTTTAGAGAATACTATTCAGCAGTCTACACTGTGTTTCCGGCAAGCTGGCATCCGATTCTTCCGGGGAGAAATTTTCAATGCCCACTCCTAACAGCTGAATTCTCTGTGTTCGACGTTCAGGATCTCTTGCTTAAGATCAACCCTTATAGTGCAATGGGACCAGACGGGATCCATCCTCGGATCCTGAAAGAAGCGGCCCTTGGTTTGGTGGTGCCCCTTCGTAGTCTGTTTAAACAGACACTTTGGACTAGCACACTTCCGGAGGCATGGAAAGAGGCCATTGTAAAATCCTTGTTCAAGGCAGGCGACCATTATCGACTGAACAGTCCCTCCAACATCCCTTGCGAGATAATGGGGCGCCTGTTAGAACGCGCCATCCTTAAGCATTTCTTCTCGGATAATCTCCTCTCTTTTGCCCAGCATGGCTTTCTTCCCGACCAGTCATGCATAACCAATATACCTATCTCCATGGGTAGCCTGACAGACGCCAAAGAAAATGACCATATCTTGGGTGCTATCATTTTTGACTTTGCCAAAGCTACTGATCGTGTCCCACACGGTCTTCTCGTATATAAGCTAGGAGCCTATGGGATCCACGGAGGGGTTCTCCGCTGGATTACATCCATTCTTGATAACAGGACTTTTAGGGTAAAAACCGGATCGGACCTTTCTTCTCCTTCTCCGATCTCCGCTGGAGTTCGTCAAGGATCCGTACTCAGTCCGCTGTTGTTCCTAGTATACATCAATGACCTCCCCGACCTTATTTCTAGCAATACCCTCCTTCATGCTGACGATTTAAAAGTCTGGAATGCTTTTGATCCCAGTGCATTGCAGATTGACCTCGACCGTATTAAGGGTTGGTCGGGCGACTAGAGTCTCCCTCAAATGACAGTAAATGTGCACATATTTCGTTTGGAGGAGACTCGGGGAACCCATTCGTGATACATGGTGCACATAGTGTAACAGATATCACGAAAGTTGACCTTAAAAAGGATCTAGGTATTTAGCTGTCGACTAGTTTATACCTCTCTTATCACTATCAAATTGCCGCCAAAAAGGGATTTGGGACTCATGAGGTGATAAAAAGAGCCTTTCCTCGAATAGACAGGCATGCTTTTCAATCGCTCTACGGGGTCTATATAGGACCATTGCTTGAGTATGCAAATCAAGTCGTATACACCGGCTTGAAGAAAGACATACTCGCCATCGAGCGTGTCCAGCGAGTGGCCACCAAAATGGTCACTAACTTGCGGTATCTCTCTTGCGAGCCTAGTCTTGAAATTCTTTATCTTTGTTCACTTGAAGTTCGAAGGCTCCACGGCGACGTAATCCTTACGCACTTTTTCTTCAACACAGGACTTGTGCGTTAGTAGACCGGATTCCTGCTTTAGATGTTACTGAGTTCTCCAATATGTCACCGAATGACGCCACACTCACCAGAGAGGATTCGACGGTTTTATCACTAGTGCAGTCGTCCGCGCTCGACGTAAACGGGCATTATGAAGTGCCCTGTCCTTGGAGTTATGAGCACCTCACCTTTTCTAACAATTACAGTGGTTCAGAAACGTTTGTCTTACTTGAAGAGGAGGTTTACCCGTGATGCGGATACGTTCTCAAATTACGCGAACGTGATACAGCATCACAATGAACGTGGGTTTGTTGAAAGGGTCACTAAGCTCATCTTGACCCAAGCTACCCGCACCGGTGGTACCTGCTACACTACTCCGTACTTAACTCTGAGGAACCATGAACGCTCAGAGTAGTCTTTGCGTGGCTAAATAACAGGGACTTTCCCTGAATGACATGCTGTATCAGGGCCCTGACTCGACTACAAACCTGGCGGGTGTATTGCTACGATTCCGCACGGCTAAGTTGGCAGTGTCGGCGGATATCGAACAGATGTTTCTGCAAGTACGCATCCCGTTCGTGACGAAAGTATGTTCCGTTTTCTGTGGTGCCCCGAACATGACCTTGCGAGATCCGAAGAAAATCCGGCTGACTTAGATTCGCGCGGTTTGACGGGCGGCCTAGTACGGGACAAATGGCTGAAAGGTCCTCAGTTCTTGAGTTGATATTGCAGGTCATGGCCTCCGGAACCCAACCCTATCGTTGAGCTCAACGACACTTAACTAAAGAAGACACTGGCCCATGTTAACTTTGTCGTTCAAGCAAACGGTCGGCATACCCTTATTATTCGGTACTCAAGTTGAAGTCGATTGTTCAAAGTTGTGGTGTAGCTTACCCGGTTCAAGTGCTACATTTTGAAACTGCATGGTGGGCACTCGGAACGGATTTTGAAAACCGGCCCCCTGAGTTTACAGGAGATCAAAGCGGCAGAAGTATATCTGATTAGATCATTGCAGTCGGAGTACCCTCCAGAGAAAGTAGCCTTGCTGCTCAGGCTGTCTGTCTGGGATGGCCTCCATGTTCTCTCTCAAAGAAGCTCTCTGAAGAAATCGTTCCTCGTCATGATTGAGGGAATTATATGGGCAGGAGGTCGATTGTCACTACCGGCTTACAGTTTCGAGACCATGAACCCCTCATTTTTGCTCGAGCGCCATCAGATCGTTGACCTCATTATGAGATATCATCACGAAGTCGAAGGTCATTCCGGAAGGTCTCATGTGTTTTGTTCTTTATGGACGCACTTCTGGATCAAACAATTTGCGCGGCGGTCACGCAAGTCATTTAATCGTTCCCGGTCCGCCTTCGCCGCTGTGCTTCAGTGGGTTAGCAGCTAATATACTCTCTACCATCTGTCAGGGTAAACCACGGTGGCTTCCGTTCACGAACCTCGAGTTAGATTGTTTTGGACCTTTTGTTTGAAGAGGGGTTGTACTTCTGTGAAAGATCTTGCTGTATATCCACGTGTTTACAATCCCGAGTCGTGCGTATCAAAGTAGCCCACTCGTTGAATACCGACTTTTTCATCATGGCCCTGTCGTGACTCATCGGACGCAGAGGTATGCCTGAGGCTATTGTATCTGATAATGGTACCAATTTTGTAGTTGCTGACAAAGAGCTCAGAGGATGGGCTCGTAACTTAAGTAGCGGATCCGTCAATGACAAGCTGTTACAAAAGGGAATTCAGTGGCACTCCAACCTACTGAATGCTAGTCATCTGGGTGGAGTATGGGAACGATTGATTTGATTTGTCAGATGTATTTTGAGCGTAATCTACCGAGAGCAACGAATCGAAGTCGAAACCCTTTTAACTTCATTTACCGAAGTGGGACGTATCCTAAACAACAGATCATTGGTTCCTGTTGCCGCGGACGGTCCCGACGACATCGCTCTACCCCCGAATGATTTACTTCTCTTGAAATGCAATACAGGGTTGGCCCCAGAATGCGAACTATTATGTAGGTACACTAAGTGTTGGAGACAAGCTAGTCACGTGGTTACTACTTTTTGGAAAAGGTGGCCTTGAGGGCGTGTGTCATTGTTGCAAGTACGCCAGAAATGGTTGACGAGGCAACGTAATTTCCAGCTGGGTGACGTTGTTCTTGTTGTATGTGATGGACCGAACAGAGACCACTGACCTCTGGGCCCAGTTACGAGATGTGAGGTAACCACCGACGAACTAGTTCGTACTGTATAGGTTTGCACGAAAACTATTAAGGAGAGATATGAGGCGCCTTTGTTTGTTAGAGGGGCATGACTTCTAGACAGTAAAGTTCGCGAGATCTCCAACGTATTTTGTGTGGTTAGTTATATTAAATAAAGGTAGATAGGAAACCAGAACTGTACAAAACTACCAGCGGTCTGTCAGATGCAGATGAATTTTGGCGAGCGCTGCAAATTCGTTGATGCACCAACTGAAAACATTCGTCCCGAGCGTTTGCATCCTCTATTTTTCCCACAACCCTGACACTTGTTCCCACTACCTCACCCACTCCGTTCTGTTCTGTCGAACTAATGTGTTATTAAATGCTGCGGCGCCAGTAGCAATTCCTGTCCTGGTCTATTTGCGTGACGGCTCACCTTTGACCTTGCTGGTCCTGTTGAGAAACTGTTGAGTTTGCTGGACGAGACTATCATCGCAAACGATTGAGGATTTCTTTTTGTAATTATTGATGCATTTCTTTAGTAGTACCTAGAAATTGTTGGATCCAATCTTGTTTTCACTTTGGGAATCCGTTTTTGGGTTGCACGCAACTCAGCGATCAGACGTGGATCGTTACACTGAATATAAAAGTAAATTCCAATGAAAGCTGCGCTACTATGTCTGTGGATTGGTTATACCTCTGAATTGTGTGTTCTCTTTTTTCCTCTGTCAGTAGTTCAGGTAGAAAACGGTCGACGGAGTGCCATTCTTGAAAACGATTTCACCTGACGTTTTCACTTGGTTGAGACAGTGTAAATGAGAGTGATATGTCCAACCTTATCAGTAGCAGCCTGTGTGTCGTCTAGTTTATTGTCTCCTGGTTAAGTTTGGGTGTAACTCGTCATTTGTACGCGGCTCAGTTATCACTTATTTGACGGTCAATAACCCACGTTGATACCCATCATCTTTCCAATGACAACACTGATTCTCACTCTTACGGTTTCAGCTACAACAATGCAATTTCCTTATTGTGGATACCCATGATTCTGACGATTGCTGGTCTGTGCTTTTGCCGGCTGTAGACTACACCGGTGGTTATCAGTATGTTTTCCAATTTTTGGCTCGTCAATATTCCTCATTTAGGATCCCGTAATGCCATCCCAGGAGCTCCACGGCTGTCAGACCACGGGTCATCAGTGTGGCCTGATGTCAATGACACTTCAACGCCGAGCGAGTATGCAACTCTGATGAGTGGATTGTTCATCGTGTTTGTTTGGAACACGGAATACCAGCCCCGGTGTTAAGGGTGTGCGATGATGTGGCTGTCCTAGTAACTGCAGTGGACTCAACATTTGAATGAGATGCTATGGATTCCATCGGAAGGTAATTTCCTTCAACTTTTCTACATTCTGCAGAATTTGAGTCAAATCACTAGATGTGCGAACAACGACGCTGGTTCCTAACAAGCCAACGCAAGCTAGCTGCAGGGCACATAGCACACGTAGCACTTAACAACGAGTATTCCCTTCTTCAAGCCGGTATACACTAATTCATCGGCGTAGTCCGTCAGCAATCTTGTGTAAACCCGTGAGCTGACTAAAATTTCTTTTTGTTTAGGCAGGACAGGTCCGTTCTGCCACTCCGAGAGTTGTAAACCCACTTTACTTGGTCATCTTATGATGATATGTGGAGGACAAGCTAAATGACATCCAAATGCTTGGATCGTTCTTCAGATTAACTTTCCTGACGTACACTACGCTGAGGGCATCGTGAAGCACGAAGGTGTTACCAGAATTCCCACCGAGTTATGTGTGCACGCCTACTATCGTCCAGGGGGAAATCCAACCGTATGATCACCGCTGAATGGCATTGAAACCACCAGCAATCCACATCTGTAGGTCGTCAGTGTACGGAGAGGCACTGCTGAAAATGTTATCCGGAACGTCGTTCATGCAGATTAAAAACAGATGATCGAGCACTGACCCCTAACGAACCTTCACGAAAATCAGGCAGAGAAATGAAGGCTCTGACCGAGCACTAAGTAGAAACGTCTTTACCAAGAGACAGGGTAATTCGAAGAAGATCCTGTTCTTGGATGCCGTAAGCCTCCAGCTCATGCCGTGGAGGCCCATGTGGGACATGGCCAAAGGCTTTAGTTAAGTCGAAGATAATAGCGCCCGAAGTGAGGCTGTTGTCTTTAGCCTCTGTTAGGCTATCCATGAATATCAGCATATCCGTCACACTTGACCGGTTAGAAAGGAAAGCATGCTGCATAGGAGGAAAAAGACTGGTTCCCTGGAAGTACTTGGGAATAGGGCGTTTTAGCAAGATCCCCACTGTGTTGCATCAGATTCTGATAAGGCTGACTGGCCTGTAACTACCTGGATAGTGCCCGTTTCCCGCCTTAAAAGATAGCCCGACCGCGGATTCCTTCCTTGCATTAAGAAACATTGAAGACCGACAGCCTTCAGTGTCTGGTTGAACAGCTTGCGAAAGATCTTCGCTAGAATAACTGCATTTTTAATAAGGATCCTTTGGTGATATTATCTGAACCCGTCGTACTAAATGGATCAGCCTTGAGCAAAATGTCTTTGATGTCTAGCACGGAAAAGTCAGCCTGTCGAAGGACTCATCGTGGTAGAGTAGGATTCCGGTTTGGTGGTGCACCGCTGAAGACCATCGAATATTATTCTTCGAATACCTCGGCAATTACTTAAGGGTCGAAAGAATTCTCCCCGTCGGGCAGTAGCACAGGAGAAGCTGAGGTGTTATTCTTTCCCAATCGACATATATATTTGGACAGAGCAGTAAGAAGACGGAGACTCCGTTTTCTTACCACTATGTTCAAATTTATTAAGGGAACTAACTGTTTCATACTTATTTGAGTAACACAATTTTGCTCGCACGGGCTCTCAGTAGGTTCATTCCTTGATCGAGTTTGGTATGTTTACGGATTGCTCACTTACATATATTTCGAACTGTACGAAATGCGTTCACGTCCTCCGAGCTGCCTGTGAGTTTATGCTTTGCGAATAAAGGAGAACGTTCATAAAGCGTACCACTTACGCAACAAGGAAGAGCGAGCGAGAAGGGGAAGTGCATAATTTGCGCGGTATGAATAAACCATTGCATTTCAAAACGCATCGTGATTTAGACCCACAGCACCATAGTCTATGAGGACTGAAACGCGGTAGCTTCTTAGTCCGTATAAACCAGCCTGGCTGAAGTTTCTGAATGTTTACTTTCTTGCTAGCTTTTTTAACCCGCAGCGACTAACACCAACAGTCAGTAACGAGTAGTCGCTGTGTATACGTGGCGGTTGGATTTCCATTCTGTAAACTAGGTAACTCGGTTGTCATCATTAGATGTGCAGCGAGAACATCCTCGACTAATCCTCGTCAAGACTACGCGAGAGTTCCCGCAGGAGTTGGCACCACGGCAGGAGAGGTTAGAAAGTTGAAGGGAAATGGCACTGGAATCACTTACAGCAATCGTGGTGCGTTCGGATCAGTAGACATGAACAAAACCAGCGTTAGTGCCAACCTGATCTCTTTCAAGCTGCTGGATGACAGAACAAAACTCCCTGGTTAGGAGAACAAAAGGAAAACTTAAGAGGGCAACCAACTAGATGAAGAGGCCCTACAGATGATAATAAAGAACTGAGAGGTACAACAAAGATTCGGACAAGGGAGAAGGGTGAAGGAATGCTATCATGCTGCAATTGAGTTTAACTCAGTTCAGTGCACAGGACAACCGGCAGCTGACAGCCAGAATGTCCATATTTTCGTGCCGATTACCCCAAGATCTACAAAGATTAGACTTCATATTTTCCGATTTAAACTTAAAGCGCCCTCTGTGGTTCCGCTTCAACAGAGAAGAATAGTCCCAGCAGGTATCTACGTCTGCAAAAATGTTACCACTACCCTAGGAGGTCATAATCACAGGGGACGCGTGCGAAAACGTCTCAGCCTGCGTGCTGAATGTGTGCTTTCGTACTCATCAATGCTTATCCATACGTAGTAGTGCACACATATTATGCAAACCAGCACGCATATGTTCATGGCACATTTACATCCGAACGGGCTTGCAACCATGAAATCACGGGTCCATTGTTACGCCAAGAATAGATCATGCACAACTTAATTAGTAAACAACGATGAAACAAAGGTTCTTAGTATTTTGTCTGTGTTAGATGCAAACCAACGCGCATCTGTTAAGCACATCGTTGACAGGCTAGGAGGAATATTATAATCGATTTATTGCAATGCATACAGCCTTCAACAATTTGACATTACTCGCGAAACTGGAGAATATTTGAATGATCGGAAAACAGAAGACAGGCGTAATCCGTTATAAAAGCATAAGGGAAAGAAGTAAAAAGATATGTGACAGCTCTTGCGCTCAACAGAGGCCACCTCCCATAATATAGATGCTGTCTAAGGAAAGGAAAGAGAGGCTAACTAATCATGCTGCATGATTCATCCTGTTTTGTGCAAGTTGCATTCTTTTAACGTTGTTCCTAGAGCTGTGATCTTACATATATCAATCTATTATGCCACCTCTAGATTTTCTGAGCGTTGGCGGTCGGTCGCGAGTGATTTCTGATTAATCTATTTCGTTGGTTATGGCTGCTGACCTGAATCACAAGAACAGAAGCACGGGGGTCACTCCAGAGAAAACAAGGAAATATAACCTTGTTACTGGTACACTCTGGCCACAGGGTCATTTTTTTCTGGGGTGGCATATTTAGACCAACGGCAGGTTACAAATGCCGAAATACAGACTTGAGCAAATACCATGTATACGTGTGCGAGATTAATCCTTACAGCAGAGTTGAAGAGTGCTAGATGGATGGGTGAACGAGACAGCGTCTTCAGCATAGAAGTAAAAACAAAAATGCATAGAAGATAGGAATAAAGAGTATAAATGGCATTGGTGTATTCGTCAACCCTGCTCACAGGTGTTTCCAATTCGTTCTGAACCATGCTTCGCAACTATTGATGGGCGAACTATCGCGCTGTGCTTATTCTGTCCGGCGCCACACGACTATTAACTGTCTGTTTTAAACAGATGAATAAATATACACGCGCACAGGAATACATCTTAACACATTTTGACTCGCAATGGCATATACACTCACTCCAGAATGCAGCAAAATTAACCAACAACACTCGCAAATATGCAATCAGACAAATCATAAACTGCGTTCATTCTTCAAACAGACATACCTACAATAATACAAAGATTGTTGTGTTGAGGAATAGACTTTTCCATTCCCGGCCCAGTTTTCTCCTGGACAAATCTGTCGAAGTAACCTGGATCAAAGACTCAGGCAGTTTGTTCCGAGGGCAGCCAAAAGTTTTCGTGAGAACCTCAGCCCCGATAGATGTATGAGCACGTGGCTTACCCAGGGACAACAGGTGACCACTTAAGTGACGCATTCCTCCAGCTGAGAACAGCGCCCCTGATATAACGTCGGTGTAACCATGGAGAACTTTTTAAGCCTCGATTAGGTCCCCACGATGTCGTCTGCGTCCCGAAGAAGAAAGATCAAGATTTTCAATCTAGATGCGCAGTCGACGACTTTCACGCCAACAACCATCCTGGTGGGACCTCCTCCAAGCAATTTGTCGTTTGTTGAAGAGCGGTTTCCAAACATAAACGCGATGTACCAGTTGCAGTCTCGCTAATGCCTTATACAGTGGTATAACTGCATCAGGATCCTTGGATGGAACTGCCTTTCTGAGTTGAAATGGGGCCGCTCTGGCATTTTTGGCAGTAAACGCACATTGAACTGCTGGCGTGAATCCACCACAAAAACGGATCTCGAGGACTGTAACTCCGTTCACCTTAATAATCCAAACGCTTTCAATGGACTACAAGAGATAGCGACAGGCCTCCGTTTTCGGGAGCTAACTAAGTGAACGTATTTATTCATGTTATGTGGAAAGTTCCAGTCCTCCGACTACGCGGCCTGTTTAATCCAAAGCAATTGTGTAAATCGTCGGTATAATGTTCCAATTTGGAATGAGGTGAAAACGGCAAGCTGGGCGCGAAATGATATTTTTCAACCGTTTGCGAAATACCCAGATACAAAATTCAAGAAAACTATATAAAAGTTTTTTGGTGCAGTAGCTGTGTTGTAATGAGAAGACTCAGTTATACCGAAAAATGACACATCCTCACTCCTGTTAATAAAAAGGTTATGTAGTTCTTCTCGACAAAACCATCGAGCCAGTCTTTGTAATCAATTTTGCATTGCGAAAATGGTTTCATTTTAATTTTCATGGTGGAATATACGTTTCCAGTCCGCAGGAACGCTCAATTTTGCGCAGATTGAGGGATAAGCTTGAATTTGTGATTGTCGACCACACTGCGCCTGCATTGTATTTTACACTGAATACCAAAATAATTTAGTGTGAAGGCTGCACTTTGCAAACCCTCGAATGAATGCGCCGCTTCGTCCACAGTGTACTGGTGCGCTTGACAGAAATCGGCTTCTCATCCTAGTAATAATTAACGAGGGAAACCTTTGTCCCGAAAATTGCGCGACTATCCCCGTTAATTGCACCCAAGACAAACCAAAAGAAAGATGCACAAAACAGCTTTGTTCCGCCCCAACGACGTATGCAACAAGGAGGAAACTACAAGATATGGTGCATGGCGACCTACAAACATTCCTGAATCAGAAAATCGAAGGACAGTTATCATAAATAGCGATTATATTCATTAAGCCACCAATGAGTATAGCAGAATAAAAGCCGAACGGGTGAAAAACTAAGGGGGATCATCTCTGGACTGCTCTGGGCACTTCCGCTCATTCTGTTAGGGGGGATCTTTTTCTCGAGAGCGGAGGCGGTTCCAAACGGACAAGCGGGCTTCCTAATAAGATACTGCCACAGCTGTGGATTAATCATCCATCTGAATTTTATACTCACTCTATTCTTGTCATTATTTCAGGTAGATGACGGTCGACAAAGTGTTATTTTTAAGAATGATTACACACAACGTCATCAAATTATCGTTTCATTCTACGGTCCACAAAAGACGGCGTAAAATGTGTAATGTTTCATTAGGGTGTCTGCCACTCTATCGGTGAGAACCTTCTGAGTGTATTGCTGCGTTCTCTATAGTTCCATGGAGATCGCGTAACGCCCATTCAAAAAAATAATGTGGAAACAGGTTAACCCAGGTGACCTGCCTGTCGTTTGAAAGCATACGTTACAGAAAGTCATAACCTTGTGTTAAAAACGCTAATGATTTACCTCGATATTGAAGGATAATCTTATCAAGGTGTTCTTCAACGGAGTTGAGGATGGTGAATACCATGTATCTTGAACACTTTAAGTATAGGTTTGCCACTATTTTTCACATGTGGTTCTTGCCAATGTCATTCTTTAACGTTTTTAAATATTGTCCGTTGAACTTGACAACTATTAGTGTTAAAGTGTGCTGGGTAGTTAGACACTGTTCATTGGTTAGGCCAATTTGACGGAGCAGCCATCAATGTCAACGTATACTACATAATCACTTTGTCGAATTTATTAGGGATAAACAAGGAATGGTGAAGCCAGCACCACTTTGGGCTGTAGTGGTAAAAGCTTCATTTATGTTGCCCTTCTGGATGTGATCTAGTATTACAGCTGAGTAGCTCAATCCTGAATCCGGGTCTCGAATCAACCTTCTCTTCACAGTAACAAGGCGTTCTTCAGCCTTCACCTTGGTGCTATGCACCACTTGACCATTTTGTCTCCACCGCAGGTCTATATCATAATAACCGCCTATGAAGGTTACGCTGCCTTCGATCCCAATTAATGCTTACTTGTCTTTCATAGAAGGTCCCTCCCTCTCTGATATGCTTCTTTCGGCAAACTCTAGCTCGGACCTCCTTCAGATCACGTCATCTATATGGGTTTGCCGTGCTACCCCATCATTTGCACGCGGTCCACTCCAAGAGATGAAACGGCCCGACCCCTTCGCGCCCCGGCCAAATATTTCAACCGCCTAGGGCTAATTACGACTGCCCGGCATCTGTTCTAACATATGGTGGGTCTAGGGTATGTCGCAACCTACCAGACCCCCTGTTTTCTTCTGTTGAGATATCAAACGAAGTAACCGTAATCAAGTGTACCAAGCTAAATTTGATTGTTCGGCTATCTTGGTCTTGAGGTAGCATTATTACCGGATAGACTAAACCAGATAGTATACAGTGCGGCCTGTTTAGGGCCTACAATTTGGTTTTGACTTTAATGCATAGGGTTGTGCAGGTGTCTTTTACAGCGCGCAGCATGTCCGACACCGTCGCCGGTGATGACCAATCGTCGTTGTGGTACACCCGTCAGTCAAATTAGCACAAAATCCGTCTCCTAAAATGCCATAAGTTGTCTCCGACACCTCTGAATCAACCAGTTTTATCGAAAGAAACCCCAAGCGTACAACCTTGAAAGTGGCCATAGCCCAAGTGGTAAAGATGATTGTACGTTTTCTTCCACGTTTTTTCCAGCTTGTCGACAATGTGATGTGACTGCAACGACTGAACATCTAGCATTACGCCAGCACCCGACAGTATTCAGCCATATGTTCCCTCTTCTAGCAAGTGAAATAAGGCATATTTTGTTGATATAGTCGTTTGAGTAATGTGTGACGGTGGTCGTGTGCAGGGAAAAATTGTGTAGCCACGCTACGTGCTTCCATTTTTTGACTTCCCGTTGACCGTTCTTATACCGAAATCCACTTGGTAGCGATTGCGAGCCTTCTCTGCAAACAGCGACCTGGCAATCAAAACCGTGCGCGCGAAGAGTAGTTCTCCCTACGACGAACGTTAGTTTCAACGTGGTGTTAGGGCCTAAAACCACCCACAAGCCTAAAATTGTTCCCGTATAGCTAATCCATCAGCACTTTCTACAGGTGAATTCTTGTTTATGTGCACTGTTAATTTCACTTACACTTTATCGCCTCACCTTTACGTGGCCCGCTGTATTTGGCTATTTTTGCGTTAATAAATGGTCCTGGACTCCGTGAGCTTGGTAGTTCCAATATTCGGGTTTGTCGTTCTTTTCTTATCACAAATGTTTCGTATTTCCTTTTTGTAATTTGGCACTTATTAAGTAATTCTTTGGTTAAGTCACAACGAGTTAAAAACCAAAAGAGTTATCGGTTCCGCAACGTTTCGAACCTCTCGGAGAGCCTTTATCAAGCGATTTAATTCAAATTTTTTTACAGGGTACAAGCCTCAACTTAGGCAGTCATCAACTAGCACATGTTTGTGTGTTTCACCTGCGGTGTGTCGACAAGCTACCAGTAGGATGTAAGGGTTCACGGTTCACTAAAGGTCAACACATGAAGATCCCAAGGTACGAATAAGTATAGAGAGTTAATGTGTGTTTGTGTGTGCAGGTGCGTGAGTCTGTTTGCGTTTAATCTGCGTGCGTGTAGACTGTCTGGGATAGGGGTGGGTAACAGTACTGTCGTAAACCTCTCCTACGTGGTGTCACTATTGTTGACCCAGTAAATCGCGCCAAACAGCTGACAATTCCAAGCCATCGGATCGATTCACCGCCTGTGGTGTATTAGCAATCAGCAAGGCTTCCGCCAGTAAGCGTTTTTTGGCACTTAATTAATAAGGAACTCGATTGTACGACCGTCATTCTGGGATCGAAATCAGTCGCTCAGCGGGCCGAGAACTTGCTGTACACCGGTTAAGCTACGGGCGCAATTATTCAAGATCCAAAATATCCAGAGATGTCGCACGCAGTTGAAGCGTAACCTGATGAGTCAGTGGATATCTTAGAATAACATACCGTTTCCGAAATTGCGTGACTTTCCACCGATTGACTACCGAAAAAACGTTAGTCATTTAGTGAGTTCATTTAACTGATAAACATTTAATTACTTCTTTCGCGCCGTACTACATTAAGAATACCTAATTCCCGGGAGTTCCGTCAACTCCAAGTTACATCCCGTTAGTTACGAACAAGCAGACAACTGGTCGTATTGGATAGCTGTCACGTTTGTGGTGGGATCACCCTCGACGTCTCCAAAATTCTAAACTCCCTGTGACGTGAGGGTTACCTGGCTGGTACCACTATACCTGTACACATTACCTTACAAACGAAAATTTGCTGCGAATCACTATCATTAAAGTCATTGTGTCGGCGTGGGTATCGCAGCTTTACTCGTGGCTGTAAAATGAACCTGAGTCATCTCTAGCGTGGGTTGCATTCACCAGTATAACAACGTTCTGATTATTATCGCTGGGAGAGCCGCTCATCGACTTTGACGCCTGTTTGGCTTTTAAGAGTCAGATGAAGTTTCCGTTGACATTGGTCTTCTCTGGCGGTTGTCCTGCGGTTGTGCTGAGGGTCTTGTCACGTCCATTGCCCTAGCGCCTTTAGCTGTTGTGCTGAAGTCCGCTTATGGCCGGTGAGTGAATCAATAAGTAAAGTCTGTTTGCAGACACGTTTTCTCATTACGATTTCCGATTCGAGTTACCGTGAGGCTGTCGAAACTTTGGTTATACGAACCAAAGAACAAGGAGTTAGCTTCATGACACGTTCGCTTTTACTACGAAATAAAGATGGCAGCTAGATCTAGCTTCCTGTCTACTGAAAAATATGCTTTGTTCAACTTTTGCCCGTTTCCCCGTAGGTGTCCAGGCAAAAGTTCAACTGCTTCGCGTATGCGAGTTGAGCAGTTTTGATCTGAACTGTTTTTCAGTTGCATCACAGTCGTCTGACAACCATCTATCTGGCTGACTGGTCCGCGCAGGCCATCAACCTCTCCAACGGTGAATTAATAATACTCAAAAAACTTTCTCTTCACTGCTGCACGGCATCCTGCCGGCAACCATGTTGATTTTACTATTGTCCATTGAATCATCAGCGTATTTCTTGTTGATCCTATTGAAGTCTGCTTTCGAGATTGCTTCGTTTGGTCTAATTGTGGTCAAGTGTTATAATATTATGATTATCGTCCTCAAATGAGCTGCATTAATAGTCTTCATCCTTGCTTCATTTAGTATTAAAATTTCTTTCACTCTCAAACAGTCAGCGGCCTTGTCCAGTTGGCGTAAGCTATGATCAACACCTAAGTATGTAGTATGCCTTCACACTGGTAGATATTCCGTCCAGTTGATTTGAGCTGTCATCAACGTTGAAAAATAAAACACGGTAGAAGTCAAGAAAAAAAATGTGCTTAAGCCGTTCAATATATATTATGTTTATTTTCAATTCTGATAAAAAAATTGACAAACCTACTAATAAATATGAGTTAGGTCTGCAGCTGGAGGAAACATAAACAAACAATTGTCAGAATCAGCGTCCGTGATACGAAGGTTGAATGGTTACAGATGAAGTGGTAGGAGTGAGAATCAGTGTTTCCGTTGGAGAAATAAGGAGCATGGAAGATGGTCAGTATCCGTCGGATGAGTGGACATTGACAATAACTGTGCAGTTCGCCGGTATGGTGCTTCGAAACCGAAACGAGTTTGGAATGTCTATTTAGGCGCGAAAAATGATTTTTCAATTTTCTCGTGAAATATAAAAATGCATATTAAGGGACAAATATAGAGAGTTCATGGAGTATAATAGCCGTGTTGCAGTGAGAACAATCAGTTGTACCTTAAAATTGTCCATATTCGCAATTTAGTTGAAAGAAACGTGTCGCCATTTTCTGACAAATGCCCAATGTTAGCTTTCCTAATCGATTTTACGTTCTGCAAATGCTTCCATCGGAATTTTCGTGATGGAATACATATTCCCACGTAACAGAAACGCTCAATTTTGGGTGGTTTGAAGGATATAATTGAATTTGTAATTTTCGACCACGTTGCGTTTGCATTGCATTGTACACGGAATATCACAGTAATTCCTAATGAAAACCATGTCGCCACGGTTGTTGGTTAGTTACACGTCTAAGTTATATATTCAACCTGTTTCTCTGGTAAGATTTCTGGTGTGAAACGGTCTACTTTATCACGTGGTTGTTTCTACCTACGGTATGGTGTGCACATGGGTAACACGTCCCACCCTATAACTAAAAACGTTCGTATTGTTTTGTTTATTGCTTATTGACCATGCTTTAATGTAGCTGATCATGTGTACGCGAGTCAAAGCTCACTTATCCGACGTATGATGACCAAGTTTGATGATCGTTATTTATCCGACGAAAACATTGTTTCCCACTTCTACCATTTCAGCTACCACCCTTCTATCTTCGGATCATGGATGCTCATGATTCCCATGACTGTTGGTCAATGCTTTTGCCGGCTGCATACTTCACTGACGGCTGCCAGTATTTTATCTTATTTTTTGCCGGAACTGAGGAAGATCTTTATAACTTATCCTGAACGGTCCAAATAAAAGTTTATTCTTATTTCTGTCGTGTTCCTCTTAACAACGTTGATCACAACTTACGTGTGAATGCTTAACGTATACTTAGGCGTTGATTATAGCTTGATTCAACCGGACGGAGCAACCACTAGCGTAAATACATGCGGCATGCTTAGGCGTTGATCATAGTTTAAGTCAACTGGACGAAACAGCTACCAATGTGAACGCAATACGCATGAATCGGAATGACAAACGCGTGCAATAATGTCGACTTATATTATATAATTCATGAGAAATCAGTATGAGACAAGGTTAACGGCAGTTTGACAATAAATCTTCCAGGATTTCGTTCTCGCCAAAGGATCTCCTGAAGGTATGACTGGAACTGCTGTTCGTTTGATCCAGACATGGAACGAAAGTGCTTCTTAGCAAAAGACCAAGGAATTTTTATATCATGTGTGTGGATCACGCCGTTCGCAGGATCCACGAAATTTTCTGAATGACTGATATTTCAATGGTCGTAATGAGCTATTTCACCAAGAGCTCTCTAGGCTCTCCATTTGTCCGTGATTATTATGGGGTACGCCTGAAAGCGAAATAATCAACTATTGTAACCAGCTTACCCGGACATGTCTTCGGATGATGGGCAATAAGGTGTCTGTATTCCGTCTGCGTAATCTTCAGTCGGCTTGCGTTGATCTGCTCCGAAACAACATCGTTGTATGCACACCTCGCGACCTAAATCGAGTTCTGCGAAACGCAGAAAAGTTGGAAGATATTACCTTGCGACAGAATCTGTAGCATCAAGTCCAGATTTTGAACCCAATGCAGCCGGCGAAAGCATAGACCAACAGTCATGGGAATCATGAGCATCCATGATTTGAAGATGGTATGGTGCTTCAATACCGATACCAGTTGGAAACGGCCGTTTCAGCGCGAAAAGAGATTTTCAAATTTTTCATGAAATATTAACATGCATAGTACGGAACAAATATATATATTCTATCAAGTATACTAATTGTGCTGCACTGAGAAAAATCGGCCTCACTTAACAATTGCTCATATTCGCACTTCCGTTGAAAAAAATATTTCGCCTTTCTCTTTGATAAAACATCATGTTGGCTGAGCGCGTGGATTTTGCGTTGTGAAAATGCTTCCACCGGAAGTTTCGTGGCGGAATACATATTCCCATCCGGCAGAAACGCTCAATTTTGCGTGGTTTGGGAGATATAATTGAATTTCGACCACGTTGCATTTGCATTGTATTGTACACTAAATATCAAAGTAACCTCTAATGAAGGCAACGCCACTACGTTTTTGAGCTGTTTATACATCATGAATGCTAGCCGTAGAACGTGAGTTCCCGAGCTCTCGTGTTCGGCAAAATAAGTTTCCTTGAATAAGTCAGTTTGATGGCTTGGTATCTGATGCAGAAATTGAAATCGTCGAACTCTGCGTCAT
>JTDE01006710.1:15849-31019 GCA_014338405.1 Paragonimus skrjabini miyazakii | reverse complement strand
CTGCGTGCATTCCTACGCCTTTCATATTTCATACAACGATAAAAAAATCTGCAAGGTTTCCAGGGCAACACGAAATCTTACCTTATCGTACTTCAAGGCAGTTTTCGACCTACGGCTTGTTCCACGCACGTAAATAATGCCCACTTCATCCATATACTTCTGGAGACACTCCTGGAACTGTGAGAATGTGCCAAATTCACGATTCTCAAACATCGCCTTGAAAGTCGCAATATAATCCATTTCCTACAATTTAGAATATAAGCAAAACAATAAAATGATGGATGAAAGGAAATAAATAAATAAATAAATAATAAATTGAACCGCAGGAGCAGCAGCCATACCGAATTTTGAAAAAGATGTGCGATAACACCGTTTTTAATTAATGGTCAATTTAAACAAACATATATCAACTCATGACGCAGAATTTGTCGATTTCAATTTCTGAAACAGATACCACGCAACCAAAGCCGGGGTTTGCTTCAGAATATTTTTCCAAACGGCGAAAGTTGGGGAAATCACGTTCTGCAACTAGCATGCGTGTTACCAACCAGACGCTCGAAGATGAGCAATCCGGGTGATTCACGTGAATGGTATACATGAAAAAGGTAATAAGAACAAAACGGACAGGAGATCGTTGCTTGCATTAACCGTTGATCAGAGTCGTTCAAACGTCAGACGAAATAGTCCTAAGCAGGAGCGATTCGAGCCCGACGGATTCGAATTGACAATTATTGAATCAATGACCAAGCAAGGTCTGACACAAACAAGAACCGACTAGCCCAAGTCGTGCTAGCACCAGACAGCAAAGCGTTGGCTAAATGCTACCGGTTGCAGCCTTGACAGTTGCACCGAGTAACAACCACTGTCGCCAGACTAATCCGACTGAATCGAATTACATTAACCGTACAAGATAGGCTAGGTCAACCGTTATCAGTTTTGTTTCAGACACATTCTAATCCGTGTCCACTGCTATCAACGGTTTATACGGACTCATTCAAGTCTGTGTCAACTGCAAAGTACATTGCAATAGTCGCTCTTAGTGCGGTTCATCCATCAAACTACCCACATCAAACTGAACTCGAGCAGTGCAATCGTGTCAGTCGGTATATCTAGCGCCATACTACGTATCCGTTCCCCACAAAAATGTGTGACATGATGGATCTATTGCACTGTCATTATTCACAGATGTATATTCCGTAATGTCGCATCCCTCTGAACACTGATCTCCCAACGTGTTTTCCAATCGATAAACATACTTTTGGGGAAAGTCTATTTTCCCCAAAAATGATTTATTTTTCAAGATATTATCGTTTAATATATTGTGATTTTGAACCTTACTTTTTCGCGCCACAACGTGCCAAAACTCAATTTTGGCGCGCGTTCCCCCGGCGTCTGTGATTGGCCCATCCCACTTTTAATGCATCAATTCAAGTGGGATTCTTCAAGGTCATCAAAAGACTATATATGCAGACGCTCGTCTGCATTGTTACCTTTGATTTGACAGCAAATATATTCCCAGCTAAGGTCACGGTCTTCTGTATTATTCTGGGGTTTCCGGGTATTGCTAAGCTCCGTGCTACGTTCCGTGATTTGTATTATCATGCGCTAGACATTGTGTGATTATCGTTGACCACAAGGGTCATAACACATTCCGTCAAGACTGGTTTTTCTTCTCAGTTCGAGTCTCGTGTTTGAATATATGATTAGCTGGTTTGTTCTGCAACAACAGGGACGTAACCCTGGCGACGGGGTCTTCACGAACGAAACAATGTCTGTCTTTGCAGACCAGTTACAGTCCTTGCTGCATCAAAAGCGAGAGCAGTTAGTACAACGTCTCATCAAGTCTCTGATAACAACTCTTCACTTACCGTCAACCGCGGTAACTTCCGGTGACAAATCAGCGTGGGTCGATTCAATCGCCGCAGCCATTTCGGACTTTCGCTACAAACCTTCATCTGGTCATACATTTGACGCATGGTTGAAACGTTGGGAAGACATTCCAGAGTGAATTTCTTTGCAAGGACTTTAAATGGAAAGCCCGACTTCTGGTCCGGAAGCTCTGCACTGTGGAACACGAACGGTTCACGAATTTCATCCTTCCGCAACAACCGAAAGATTTGGATTTCGATCAAATCCTCAAACAGCTCAGATATAATTTTGGTGAACAGCTCTCACTATTCAACGTCCGGTACAACTGCCTCAAGTTGACTAAACGTGAGTCACATGATTATGTAACCTTTTCAGGTCTGGTCAATCGATAATGTGGAAGGTTCCAGCTTTAATCTCTCACGGAAGATCAGTTCAAATGCTTCATTTTCATTGCTGGTTTTCACTCGCCTCGTGATGCCAACATTCGAACTCGCTTACTGTCCAAAATTGAGCAGGATAAGGAAATCACAGTGAAAGCTCTGACGGCTGAGTGTCAACGACGGGTGAAACTGAAACATAACACAGTCATGATTCAGCAGGTGGCACAGCCCTTAATCGCCGGTACGGTCGAAGCGGTGATAGGAGCCACCGCTAAATCCACAAAATCTGCCAACAGCATGTTGGTCTTGTGGCGAGTGGCATTTCAAACGGTTTTGTCCGTATCAGAAGCACCAATGCCAGAGATGCAACCGACGTGGACATAAAGACGGGTTCTGTGGTCCACAGGGCACCACAACCTCCAAGAATCGTCGGAATCAGGCTACGTCACAATCAGAACGCGCGTATTCGGATTTGGCAGACAATCAAGCGCACATCGGCCATCTTCGATCACATCCTCAACGACCGTCAGGCACTGCCCGTCTCTACCTGCCGGTCATACCTGCAAATAAATAATCGTGCAGATTATGTCGGGTTGAGTAGTCGACTGGTTCCGAAGGCGGTGCGGTTAATGTCTGAATAATTCACAGACGATACTCAACTGACTTTCGCTGCTTCCGTGACTGTCATTGCTGTGGTGGACCACAACAACACTTACAACGTAAATCCAATGAACTGGAATTGCAATTGTCCGTTCGCAGTAGAGTATCTACTACCATGCATGCACTCTGTGCATGTATACCAGTCGTTTGGCGGTCAACTGGAAGACGTCCTTGTAATCCTCCGTTGGACCAGGCAGTTCAGTGGGATTTTGGAAGTTCCCGCGATGAACTATGAGGCATCGAGGAAAACATACGTCCGTTCGTCCGGCGTGGCCGCATTCACAAAGATGGGACTGATGGCCAGGAGACAACTAGACGACGCAACGTTCAACCAGTTACTAGACGAGCCTAGGAAATTTCTATGGAATTGCGGCCACAGTCGGCTGCAGCCTTACTTCATCCCAGTTGAACATGGAAACACAAACGACCCCTCCGTGGTAACCTTGGATCTCTGGGATAGTCAACCGGACGAACAAAATGTTCAGCTGAATTCATCGGAACCGACAGCTTTGACCCTGGCACCGGCCGCGCAATCATCAGTGGACTTCGGAACGATCCAACTGTTTCGGTGCTCTCCTGCGACGAAACGTCGGAGAACTATTCCAACATTACCGCCGACGGCAGATGAACCGCAACCAGGACAGATTTCAGTGACGGTAGCTTTATCAACGACTGAAATGAGCTCGGTTTTTTGCGGGGAATGTGTAGAGGGGGAGTCACCGGCCGAGGATCAAAGTATTGACAGCTGGATCAAATGTCAACACTGCCCACAGTGGTATCACTGGGACTGCGTCTTCCCGCCGTTCTTCGATCAATGGCCGTATTGCACGCGATACCAGCAGTACTTTGAGGCGAGCGTCAACAGGTAAGTGGAAGTACTATTGTCGTATTGAACACTACGATTTGGCTGGGGGATAATGGAACAAAGCAATAAAGTATGTGTGAAATACAATTAACTCAAGCGTTTCATTCTCAGATCCACCGCAAAAACCAACCCCTCCTCACCTTGGTGCGCTGGTGAAACCGGTTTAGATGCCGGGCTCCCGGGGCTCTAGTAAATCACATGCAAGGAAATATTTCCATATTCACGCCTAACATTTGTACCTTCTCCCCCTTTCCAGTGACAAACGAAGAGAAAAAATATTGAGGAAGAAATGATTTGGCGAAAACGAAGTAACCAGAAAGAAAAATGATATTTTATGTTTAAAATTTAAGCAGTAAAAAAAGTTATCTGTGAAATTCCTATGTAGTATTAACCTGGTTGGAAGGGAGAATTTACACGTATTGCGTCTATGCGGTTTTTCGTTGCAAACGATGCAAACATTAGTGATCGACTACTAAATGGAATAAGAACGATTTGGAGCATAAACTGGAATAGGAATGGTCTTACTTGATCTAGTATGCCATTTTTCCTCCAGCATTTCTCACACCTATAGCCTCAGCGATATCAGTTTCTTTTGACACGTTTCCGGAGTATTAAGCTTATTGCACCTCGCCCGATCTGTGTAAACATCGTGCTTCATTATCTTCGTTCTGTGGCTATTAGCAGATTCCATCATATTTTTAAACCTTTCCGAACCATTCAGTTAATTACAAACAGACTTTATCACGCTCACACCGTGCTTCAGTGTGTATGTTCTAAATCGGCTTGAATATTGTGTGCGGCCAAAACACGGGTATTCAGACGAGCCAGATGAATAGTGCAAACAGTGTTCTCGCTGTGACCGTGAGTCATGTTCATCCACTGCTAAGACACAGATCAGTTCGATTGGATCTCAATTAACTCACATGACAGGTTGGTGGTGATTCACCTGCCGTGCTGATTCTCCGACTTCTCGTTTACCCGGAGAGATGGTTGCCCTATACGCGACGGAACCCATCAACTTCGCGCATTACGGCGAACGGTTGGCCCAGCACATGAGACGACTCCGATCAACCCCACCAAGGGAACAGACGACGCCAACGTACGTAGATCCTCGTCTGTCAACCTGTTCTCACGTTTTGGTGCGTGCATTCACTCCTCGACGACCTTTACACCCGCCATATACAGGCCCATTTCGCGTACTCACGCGCTATGATAAGACTTTCTTGTTGGAACGCAAGGGTGAACGCGAGGTTATCTCCATCGATAAACTGAAGCCAGCGTTTTTAGGGGTACCTGACGTGAACATTGGTTCGCGACCAACAACATCTCAACAGCTAATGCATTACCAAACGTTGGTACAAATCCGGTTTCCGTTACGACTCCGCCTGCCTCCACGGAGACAAGTCTGCAGAACAGGTATGATCAAGAGCCGCGGAAGCCGGTGCGATTTGCAGACCATGTGGACGTCCGTCGTATCTAGTTTTTTGTTGTTGCATGTTATTACTGAGTTGATTTTAAGTGACTTAACCTAGAGCGAACGCTATCAGTAAGATTTTATTTTTCAAAATATATATAAAAATGGAAACGCTTCAATCTTTTGGACACAATGGACGCAGAAACCCGGGGAAGTTACCGTTTTCCATTATTAAATACTGTATATTCTAGGTTCTGAGAGCTAACCGGGACGCCGGGGTCGCGCATCGCGAGTGGATGCTGGAAAACTCGAAAATCTGCAAGGACCGCCTACGACGGACGCGAACATGGTGTCGACCTGACTAGGTCGACTGCAGCTAACCGGTGTCCAATTTCCCTGCTTGCCTATGGTCATTAACCTCCATAAACCACTTCTAGATGCTTACCTTCCATTTTACACTGACCGTGGGCGCGAGCTGTGTGGCAGGAGTAAATTGTACCATGCATGCTGCTGTCGACGGTCCCGGCTAACTGGAACACCGCAACATTTTCAAAGTCAACACTCAGGTTGCCTTCTAAGGGGAGCCCTGCGGTGACCCTGTTCGTTATTGTCGAATATGTTACAAGTACGAGTGCCAATTGCACTCTTTTTGTTTCCAACTTTTGTATGTACTTAAACATTTGTTTGAACGAGTAGAGACATCGACAACTACCTCGGGCACTCGAACGTACGACCCTGCTGCGCGCACGCTTGTCGCTCCGCTCTGTTATCGTTCCGTGTTTGTATCCGTTTACCCTCGCACTGACCTCGCAGGTCAACAATATACTCTTTGTCCGCTCGTTGTATTATTATCAACCGGTTTCCTTCGGTTCGTTCCATCATACAATACCACCAAACCGCCTCTCCTTTGCGGTAAGACGACCAAATTGTATGTTGACATCACCAGCAGACGCAGATGTCCGCGCTGTTTAGTCTGTCTGAGAGCGGCAAAGAGGGCAATATAGGTGTCCTTGACAGCACATTTTTCGCTTTCACTGCTACGCAGGTAAAAGAAGCCAAAGCATGTTTGTGTCCGCGTTGGTTTTGATTTAAGTTCTTGTTATGAGACGCATCTCCTAACGAAGCAGGTAAAGCAAATCAGGTAATATTGATTGATCGATCCGGCTTCGAGTGAACTGATGTTTAACCCACTCAGTTAATCAGACTGCAGTTGCGCGATTGAACGCCTGTACGTTATCTGAACTGTTTTCTTGTGTTAAATTTCTGAAACACCCTACAACGTGATTCGTTCGAACGCTCTGACCGCCATAAATGATCGTCTCGTTTGATTTGGTATGCATCTTGTCGGCCATGTATGGTACTCATTTCGCCCTATAAATTGAGAGTCTCTGCTGCCTAATTCTGACTTGAATGGTCTCACCCATCCAATAAACGCTGTTGCCGCACCTATATTCATTCTCAGTTCTGCGTCAAGCGGTTGAGCGCGTGCCAAAAAGGGACGGTCTAATACGTCTCGTTGCGACAGGGCTTAAATCAGAGTGTCACGACTTCGCACCATGTTTTGATAATCCGTAGACGAGGAAACGATGACCGTCTCACTATCAAAAATACTCAGCAACAGGTTCTAACAGACGGACTGAGATGAGCTGGAACATTAAAAAAATAGGAAGTGCTTCTCGTAAGCGACTGTGAGCATGGCGTAACAAGCAATAACTTAAGAGGCTGCTTCTGTGATGTAAGCCCACATGCCGGACTGCATCACACGTGCTGCGCATCTGGATTAGAAAACAGACGTTCAGACTGACTATTCAGTGGCATGGTTAATCCCAAGTCTATCAAAAGGTTTACGTCTGATAAGCATGTTTATCAAGCTTGTGCTTGAAATCATCAAAACTGTAACGTGTAATGACTGCAGCAGGAAGGGCATTCGATGGCATACACACACGTCAGCAGATGGAAACCTACGGACATTAAGTCGACAGCCTTGATAACCAAAGTGTAAACCCCGCTGTAAATGGATCTACTACCCAGTCAGCACGAGTGTAGTTTGAGTGTAGCTTGAGTATAGTTTAAGTGTAGCCTGGGTCCCATCCAGCACGACCGTCCTCTGAGTGTCCCCTGACCGCACCCCGAGTGTCCCCTGAGAGTCCCAACTGTGCACTTTCGGGTCACTCATAGGACACTCAGCGGGAAAATTAGCCCGGGCTTCCATATAATATTGTGTATAATTTTCCTTTGTTGCACTACCTATTCACGCTTTATCAAACACTTACCGCATATGAAAACTAATGAATATATACCCACCGAGCCTAGTTAGCACAACCGTCCCATGAGAATACCCGAATGGCCCCAGAGTGTCCCGATGGGCAAACTATGGCCAGTAATAGCCATACAATACTGCATCTCATTTACCGTGTATCATTCCACCACTGGAATGAAATAAACATATAAAAGGAATGTGGAATTTAATTACCTATGATGTAACATAAAAAATCATCATTCTCAGGATTACTGGCATTTGAAACAATGGCTTTGCTAAGTTGTCTTCCGTGTCTTTCACGCGCCTTTATTATTCGCAGCCGTACTTTTTTCTTAACAAGCTTCCTGTTAAATTGTGACGTGTGCACGTTTTGTTTGGCCACTGTAGTGGATCTAAAAACTATACAAAATTCAGGTATGAACACGAGATCAAAAGGGTGATAAAAATGGAAACGATTGGCTCCCAGTATTTCGTTAGAGTGCATTTGTCTAGAATTCCACTAAACCGAATGCAGTATCCAATGAATACAATCTGTCGTGTTGTTCCAAAATTATCTTGGAGGCCACAACTGAGATAATCCCGAAGACAGATAAATAAGGAAGTTCAGCCGCAATAGCCGGTTGATTCTGTTAACTTATAACTCTCCAAAAATCTGCTTACTAGCGGCACCGGACGCAGAGAGAACGCAAGGCTCGCGAACCGAGAAGCAAGTGAGTTGTATTTACTGATTATTGATTAGTTCGATTTAGTTGGTTTATACGTTGGCTGTTTATGTGAAGTTGAGGAAAGTGAAAAGTGTGAATAACATTCAGAATTATGAAATAGAAAATAGTGTACAAAACTTTACACCACTGACTGCGCAACCTATGAGATCCAAGATAGAGTTGCGAGGATGAGTTTGAAACGATTTATCCTCGTAAATAATCGAGAAACAACAAACTTGAAACGAAACAATCATTCAGTATTCTCTTAAGACATTCCAATAATGCTACAGTTATTTGCTAGTTCATTTTGAGTAACCCGAACATGCCATCTTGAACTTTTACAAAATTCAAACATGAGCCACAATAATACAATTTTCATGAATGTTTGAAATCCTATATCTTCACGTGTAGTTTGAGAGTAACAATGGGACAAATTGTGACGCTCATGTGACACCAAAAAGCTGCACTCAGATTACATTTGCGACTGCGCGCTTTGAACGTCAAGCTGCACTAACTACGTGTTCGAGCGCGTATACACGCCCGTAGGCCGTATACGGTCAACAGATCCATACGATCCCCAGATCCATACTGGTTATGACCAGATAACAAAATAACGGTTAACGGAACGACGATCAACAGTAATGAACAACACGACTACTTCGTGCATTCCTGACTAACCCAACCACCTGAGGCTAACGCATGAACACAGAAGAAAGACCGACTTTCGACGAGAGCTCCGTTATGTCACTCAATCCGAGAAGAACTATTAGGGCCAGGGTGAGTCTAACCCGAAAAACACGATTTTGCTGTCAGAAGTCAGATATCGCAAGCCGTTGCTGAAATATTCATTGGCGTGCGATTCAAATATTTATTCGCATACTCACGTCGCCACGAGGTCAATGATTTTCTATAAATACATAACAGTTTCTCGTGTAAATTCGTAGATCGACTAGTTGTAGCGATCTGGAGATTTCACTTGCCTGCCTGTGGTATGATGTGTGAAATAGTTCCAAAACTTATAGTCGCATATTGTACCTAGGGTATTAAGAAAGTTCGCATAATGCATGTTGTCCCATTGTTTGTCTGCATGCTATGTGACTACGGCGCGAACCCGAACGCACACGTGTGTCACACACTTCCGGTTTAATCGCTCGTTGACGGCTGGTCTCTAGCCTCTCCATCTAACTTACGTGTCGGTGCCATTTTATAGCGTTGTAAGATAACCATTGTATATTCCGAGTAATACATAGTCGGTCTCTTCTCTCAACGGCCTTTTGTATTTCGCGTCTGGTTAAGTCGTACCTGAGGAAAACGACTTAGTGCGCCGTGCACTAAAAGTGGCTAAAAACATTGCCTACCCGGAGTTTGCTTTATTCGTGTTCTCATTTTTTGTTGTTGTTCGTGGTTTTGGGGGTCACTTGGAAGTGGGTCCTATTCATGTTAAAAGTTCCCCGTTGTTCTTATCAGTTATTCGCGTTCACATTCAGTAGGATTGAGTTATAACAACAACACGTCCACAAACGACATAATACTTAAACAGGCTGTGACAAATCGGCAAATATGTTGTGTAGGTGGATCAAACACAGATGCTGATAGTACGGTCAACCGCCATGAACCGCGCGGGTATCTCGAAATTTGACTCGAATGTTCTCGCTGTTATTATCTGCGCATTTTTGCTTTATTGTTACCTTGCGCATCAAGAATTGCATTCGCCTACTATTAGTTGTTACCGAGTAACACACCGTATCATTACGTATTGAAACTTTTACGTTGCATTGTATCCGTTTCTGTATCTGCCCTATGCTGTGTATTGCTTTTTCTATTGACAATGTCACAAGTAAGACCTAACAGTGCTGGGACTCAATTGACTGAAGCAGCGACCGTTTGCGGCCGTTATGTAGGCAAAATGAGCTATAGGGTATTGTACATATTTTCATATTGTGCTTCATTTTTATATACAGTTTGCGCCACTTCCACCTTGTATAGAATGAACCTCACTTGGTTGAATTGATTCTGCTCAGCATTACACCTTTGGTGGGTGCGTCTCGTCCTCTTGACGTTCCTGATTCACATAGACTGGGATTGCCTGTAGCGAGCTATTCCGCAACTGCGTTTTGAACTGAATATTGGCATTCATACCTTTATATTGGGTTAGTCCCCTACAGTCCGTACAAGATGGTATGCAGTGCCTCCAGTGCCAGAAGTGGTATCACTTTAAATGCACTGGCCTCAACAAACACCAGTATAAACAACTTGATTCTTCTGCTTTAAACTTTATCGGCATGAGCTGCAGTCTTGATGGAAGGCAAGACGCTGCTTTGTCGCCAAGTCGTCACGTACGCGTCACGAAAATTGAAGTGGTGCGGATAACCTGCAACTGCAAACGTGGAGCTGTTCCTCTTAGCACTGTATGTCCTTCTGTTTCCTCCATGGGGTATAGGATGGAGGAATACCGGCGGACTCTGTCCGAAATGAGGCTGGAAATCTTGTCCCTAAATGAATGCATACCGCTTTCCCTCTCTGGTGTTGCGGTCATCGAGAAGGCAGTTGTCCTGTCAATTGAACATATAGAGGAGGCAGCTGCGAATATGAAAAATGTTCTCAGGGAAAATGAAGTTGATTTATGGGACCGTTTCCTTACAACGTCTTCACCAACCTAACTATCCAAGTCGGTCCTAGTTTATTCGTTCTCCCCGGACGTTACAAGTCTCGTACTTGCGAGCAAGCTACGCGCCAAAGCAACCAAAACGTCACTCTGCCTTTTGGTTACCTTACCAGCCATGCTGAGTACCGAAGCAGTGGTGAAAAAACCAGAGGCTCTGAAATCCACCAACGTTCACATGAATGTCGTTCCTTTCAATCACTCTCGCGAAGAGACGGCGAAGCGCGAGCAGCAGACTAAAACTAAGTCACGAATCATGGCAGACCGGAAATTACAACTGGAGACCAAGGTCGTAGTTTCTGCTCTAGCAGTGTCAACTAAGGCCTATGTGCCAGTGGTGGAAAGTGAGAATGCTGGTTCCGTAGTCGCCATTTCAAAGGCTCACACCCCACGCACGGGTTAAAGCGTTCAATACACCATATAAATGCCGTTCTCCGAGTTACCCACGCCAAAAGCCACCAAGAGGCCTCACAGAAAATTCTTCATTCGTAGAATTCGGAACGACCGGGGCCTGCTGTGGCCGTCGCCTTTGAGTCAGAAAGTATTTTGCTGCCCCGTCCCACAGGGTATTTCTATCGGTGTCCCCATCAAACAGCGCACTTTACCCTCCTTTAAGCCCTGTATTCAAAAGAAAAAAGTCAAATTTTCCGTGGTTAAAAAATCTCAAATATCCTCTGAAAAGTGGGGGGTTATCAGGGTTGCAGGGACCGCAAGTTGCGACACAAATAATGCTGATCAAGCATTCTGTAGAAACGGTGACATGCGCACAAGTGGTGACACCGTGCCCGCAGCCCCACAAGAGGGCAACAAGAGACACTCGGCCGCCCAGACCGAACACGACCAAAGCACTGTCCTCAATTCACAAGTTCTCCCTCGCACCCTCCTACCTCTTTTCTCACCAAGTCATGTGGGGACGTAGCTCTCATGTGTATATATAGGAACCGTCTGAGTTTCTTCAATAAATTACCGGAAATCAGACAGTCACCTACTGACACATAACCACGCACATTTGCTTTCACGCAGACCTGGCTTACAGGTGACATCAGTGAAAGTAAACTGAGTGCACCCGGATATCCAGCTTAACGAGCTGACCCCACCCGAGGGAGAATGGAGTGCTCTAAGATTTTCCCTCACCAGCATCTCCCAACACCCATGGTTATTATTGGATTTCAGTTATCTGATAAATGTGATGCTCCGTGGCCTCGACTGGCATTGCGTGGCCCAGACTCACTTCTAGTGGGGGACATTTACCGTTCTCCTTCAACCAACATCTCTGACAATGACACTTTCTTTGTAAACTTAGACAACTTTCTAGGACAACAACACTTCACTCATCTGCTTATTATGGGCGACTCCAATGTTCCTACGATAGACTGGACATCAGTTTTTCACCAGGAGTGTAAAAGCGGATTTTCGACTTCCTCACCGACGTTAATACGACGGAGGGCGTGGACACAGCATGTCAACGCCCCAACGCGGCATCGTCCTGGTCAGACTCTGTCTCCGCTCGACTTAGTCATTACCAGTGAGAGCCACCTGAGGGACAGAGTGATCCTCAAACCACCACATGGACACAGTGACCGCTCTCTGCTAATCTTTGAACTTAACTGTTACTGGTTACAACAACCAGTCAAGAAATCCACAGTACGAAACTTTAATCAGGCTGATTTTAACGGCCTGAGGAGCTACCAAGATTCATTGCTTCTTGATTATGGATCCGTGGACCAGAACTACTGCACACTTCAAAGCGCAATTGAAAAGGCGGACAACTTATTCGTGCCGCACAAACTGTGCACTTTTTCTTATCGGCCACCTCTTTCACGTAGACTACGTCGTCTTCTTGATGACCTTTCCCTTTTATTCGCGAAGCATTAGCTTACGGGAAACTCGGAAGATCTACACGCGTTACAAATCGTTAGAAATCGGTGTAGACGGAAAATTTGTGCGCACACCAAACGCGCACGAGAATAGGTCCTCCAAAAAGCCCGTGGGAATAAAACTTCTTATTTAATCACATGCGACGACTAAGAAATAGCTAACCCTCGGCTCTTTCTTTGCGACTGCCCGACGGGGCGACCTCATCTGACTCCCTAGTTGTGGCCGAATTATTCAGGGAAAACTACTCGGCAGTCTGCAACATCACATCGCTGGTTTGGGACTCTATCCTTCGGCTGCAGAATTTCCGGCAACCACTCCTTACCGTCGAGTTTTCTGTGCTGGATTTTGAGGACCTTTTACTTAAGGTGAATTCATACAGTTCAAGGGATCCTGATAAGATCTATCCCGGAATTATCAAAAAAGCGGCTGCTAATCTGGCAGAACCCTATTATAAGCTGTTTAAGCAGACACTCCAAACTCCATTCTCACTGGCGCATGGAAAGAGGCGACGGTCACGCCCATATTCAGAGCGGGTGACCGGCACTTTCCGGCGGGCCATCGGCCAATCGGCCTTACTAGCATTCCGTGTAAGATAACGGAGCGCTTATTAAAGCATTCCATAATTTAACCACCTTTTATCAAACCGTCTTTTTTATTCTACCCAGCATGGCTTCCTTCTTAATCGGTCATGCGTAACTAATATTCTCGCTTCATGGACAGTCTGACGGAGGCCAGAGACAGTGGCATCATTTCAGACGCCATCTTCTTTGACCTTGCCAAGGCTTTCTACCGTGTCCCACACGGCCCCCTGAAACACAAACTGTAAGCGTATGGTATTCTAAAAGAGGTTCCTCGCTGTAATGTCTCTTCCCTTGATAACAGAACGTTTACAGTTAAAATCAGATCAGACCTTTCATCTCCCTCTTTCGTTTCTGCGGGAGTTCCTCAGGGGTTAGTGCTAGGTCCTCTGTTATTTCTTATCTATATAAATGACCTTCCGGACAATATTTCCAGCAACACTCTCCTATACGCCGATGACTTAAAAATCTGGAATGCTACTGATCTCAGTGCACTACAGATTGATTTTGACGCGATTAAGCGTTGGTCGGACGATTGGAGTCTCCCACTAAATGACAATAAGTGCGCACATACGTCACTCGATGGACACTCTGGTAACGCCTTCGTGATTCGTAGTGCTTTTGGCACAATAGATACCATGAGGATCGATCTGGAGAAAGATCTGGGTATCTGGTTGTCGTTTAGCTTATCTCTCGCGCATCACCACGAGATGGCGACGAAAACAGGGTTTGCCTCTCTTAGGATGATTAAGCGCACTTTCCCCCGCATAGACAAGAAAGCGTTCCAAACGCTTTACGTGGTTTATATAAGGCCGCTCCTCGAGTATGCTAATCAGGTCGTTTATACCGGCCTGAAGAAAGACATATAAGCCGTTGAGCGTGTCCAGCGCGTGACTACCAAACTAGTCACAGGTATCAGTAGTGTCGCGTACGAGTCTTTACTTGAAATTCTTGATCTGTACCTACTGGAATTTCGACGACTCCGCGGTGATTTAATTTTCACACACTTCCTCTTTAGAGTAGGCCTCGTTGATCAGTTCTTCATTGTAGCGAATGATGACGGTCGGCGAGGACATAAGATGAAGCTTTTCAAGCTTCGTCTCCGGACCTTTCTTAGGCAGCGGTTTTTTCCCTATAGGCTTGTTAACTTCCGGAACAGTCTTCTGCTGACGTCATCAGTAGTGCTTCTAGCGGTCGCTTTAAAATATTACTTGACTCTCATTTTTTAAAAATTTTATTATGCGAGTAATCTTAGTTCGTTTTATGATATTTACTGTAATCCACCAAAACGATGCTACATCCTGATTTCAATGAATGCCTTTTAGATCAGCAAACATCCGCTTGATATTAGAAAAGAAAAACCCGATTGGATCCGGGACCATTGCGTCCCAGCCTCGAACCCGTGTATCAATCGCTGAATCGCCAGTTACAGGATGAGCGTTTTGACGCGTTGCCAAAAATTGGCACAAATGTTTAGAATGCTCGTGAAGAGCGAAATAGCACATGACCCTGTCGACTGTGAAGGTCACTTCAACCAATAATGTGTTAGGCCTTTCCGAATACAAATAATACGGTAATTTCGGATAATTTGATTCTTCCCCGACAAAATGTACGCTTCCCTAAGGAATCGGTTTATATCGCTGGTTCGGCGTGACCGTCTTCGTTAACAATAACGTCTCACGGAACGCTTCATGGCTGATCTAAATAGCCTCTTCTGATTTGTGGCATCAACTCGCAAGGCAAAAGCACGGAGTTCCGCAGCGCATAAGCCAATCAGACCTTATTAACTCTGAAACGCAGGCCGCTGATGTCCTTGCTGAGGTTTACAGCAGTGTTTTTGCGCAGTCACCATCAGTTCCTCAGGTTCGTCTTGATGTAGCCACTATAATAAATGATATTT